>BMAT01008732.1:129436-145735 GCA_019649035.1 Elysia marginata
CTTTCCCTATCTATAAATTTGGAATAAAAATCTCTATCTACTCATCTCTCATGACATAAGCCCACATAACCACTTTCCTATTCCACTTATGTGCAGCTGAGATCCCGCCTCATCATCCAGACTCTTTGTTCCTCCCCACTTTCGGTCTTTCTTCCTACATTTTCCTCGTAGGAGACGCTCAAATGCTCACCCTATATACATGTACTCAGTGTTTTCCGTCAGTGCACGCGAGTGTGAGTCTCACGCGTACTGTTGATGACTTGAAGAGGTTCTATGAAAGAGCTCTTATAGATCAAGGTTTCATTGATAAACAAAGGTGGAGGCGACCTCAAGGACACAGCATGTCCACACTTAAACAGTAAATAATATGAGAGCAACCCCTCGGTTAAAGTGCACCGGGTTTACAGGGTATCGCGTTCATGGCAGTTCTTAACGTTCTGTTTGATGCATATTGTTACCATATGCTCTCAAGTCTAGTTCAACTCTCATAGTTCCTATACAAATCTTGTAACAGAAAAATAAATCTTATCTTTTAACATCTGTTATAAAGGCTATAGTCTCTACAAGGTTTCCAGGAGACTGTTCTTCAATATAGTTCACAATGAAAATTTTTTTTGTCTTTATAGTCAACTCTATTCCTATGGACCAATATTCTATACTGCCATGGAACCTGACTTGGTTCTCTGCTTTAAAAAAAAATTGTGTGCTTGTTTGCATCTATGTGATGGAGGGCGTGATTTTGTAGGTCTTTTTTATCAACGTAAATATATTATTTCTGAGTACCAATCTTTTTTTTTACATTGTTTTGATCTGTGTACCCCCAATGATTTTCCGTCTCACTCCTTTCCTAACTCTCTTTCTCTTTCTCTCTCTTCCCTCCTCAATTTTCCTAGCCAATATTTGCCTCATACGTTCTTGAAGACATGGGTTTTCGCCTCTATCGTGTTTCTAAAGAATATACCCTTTTCGAAGTTACTAATCTCCTTTCAACATTCCAACATTAAAACTAGTTCTTGTTAATCAACAAAATTGACACTTCACAACTGAAGGCTTACTTTTCAAAAGGATGTAACACAAGTAAGAACCAACCTTGCGATTTTTTGTTTCCCCTATGTGTTTATCAGTACCATGCAACCAGTACAAAGTTGTTCCTGCCAGTGCCTAGACATCTAGTCTGTGGAGTATTCGCCTTTAATCTCCACCAGTACAGCCCATCTGTGTTTATGAAGGCCGGTTATGACAGTTTAACAAGCACTTGTCTTCAGCGCGGTGCCACAAGAACTGCCGAGAGTGAATCCTTCACTACGTGCAAGAGCTAATATCAGATGGATTGTCCCTCTTATAAACTTGGAAACTTTATGCCTCTACACGTTACAGTTTCGTTTTCGTCCCTAAGACACTTTATTTCCCTCTTTCCTTTTTCCTTTTATTCACCTTTCTTGTTGTTTAACAAATGCAGACTCTAGAAAGAAAGAAAAAACAATTACATCCGCCTAGATGTCGCCTATTGAAATGCCGTTTAAACTTAAAAAAAGATTTGATCACCATTCAAAATAAATGTAGAGCGAAAGGATTTAACTTTTTAATTATTCATGTTGGTGTAACGTTAAAATTACTTGATTATTCTAGTAGTAAGTTACCAATATTACATCATCCGAATTTGGAAAGGCCTATCACTAATGAAAAAGAAAACATGAAATTTATGACTGGCATACTGTTCACTTTTAATCATATTCTCAGACCGCTTTCTTTCAAGCATTAACATCTATGCTTCCGATGTAATTTCAGGCTTTGTTCTTCGAAACCACAAAGAAAAATGGCCAACAGGGCAATCAAATGGCCAATTTTATGCTAACATAAAACTGAAATGGCGCGGAACAAAGTTTCTTGTGGTGGAGACAGCCGGCTCGTCTGACAGAGCCCAAGGGTAGATAACCATGACAAGCGGCTTGTCCTCCTTTTGTCAGGGGCAATAATTAACTCCAAGACCATAAACTGTGTCAGCTTTATTAAAAAGCCTAGGGCACTGATTTGTGAAAATGGCGACTTCTAGCTTTTTCTGTCACAAGTGCACCAGAAATTTGGTGACTATGGATAGCCCAGCTGTGATGGAATTCATAAAGATGAAATTACGATAAGAATTGATGAGACTTGACCCAATAGTAGAGTTTTAGTTGAATCCATAGCAGAAGTGTCATCGACATTTGTGTCTTTTTTCATAAAGATATTGTAATTATATATCACATTAGATATTTATGGGTATCATCAAAGGATAAATAACCTAGGAGAGCAAGCGAAAATGCTAAATGTGATGTTGAGCAAGCAACAGTTTTTCTTTCTTTTCTTCATTCAGATTGAAAGGGGACAATTTCTATATTAAAAAACTCTCTTGGTTTTGCGTTTTTTACTCTCTTTCTTTGTTTTTGGAGCTTGAAAATGTAAGCAGTAAAGAGGGGGACCACTATTCTAATTTTCAAGTATCCCAGGTTCGATTCCCAATCTGAGCAAGTTTTTACGCCCCCTCCCCCTCCCCCCCTCTCTGTCTAGTGATCAGCCAGCACTAAAATTTAAAAAAGCAGCTTAGTCTCTTAATACCTTGATCAAGTCAGCTTAGTAAAGACAGTGAGAATAGCCATGGTAAACTTCACATAAGTTGCCTTGTACAGTTCCAAGACTAGTGCTCAGTATAAGCATGCCTGATGCAAACATAGGGGACGTAAAACTGGTAAAAAACGCTACTCTTAGCTCACTGATACTTGTATCGTGTATAGAAATAACTTTTATTCATTTAAGGGCATCTTTAACTCTAACCAAGGACTGACAAAGGAACAAATTGTCATACATATTATTTTGGTGTGTCCAAAGCTGTTTGCTTACAAGGAATGAACTACAAGTAAGTCGATATATCATCCCTTTTAGTAGCTCAAAACGATGACAATTAGTTTTATTGTAATTCGTAACTACACATACATGATTTACTTTGTTGACGAGTTGCATTTCTGTTTTTCTCCTGTCCGATTTCCAAGTAATAAAAAAAACAAAAAAATTTTAAAAGTAGAAATATCTAAAATCTTGCTGAAGAGATCATATAATACCAAAATATAGGCCTACTAAAAAGTCAGACGCGCGAACAATTCCTCCAAAAAAACAAAGTCATCCAACTTAACAGTGCGCAGCAGGCGTTCTTGTAGGAACATCACACTCTCCATCAGTAACCTAGACACTCTCCACCGGGTAAAACACGAGACAATTTAATTAGACTGACGTGAAGGGCAGTGAGAGCTCTGACTTAAATGGCAGCGGGGAAGATAATCACAATCTAATACTAACCAAAAAAGCTGTTAGTGCCCGGCACTGCTTTGGTGCTGGAAATCAATTATCGACACAAACAACCAGGGTCAGGATGGCTAACTCTGGAGGGGTTTCGGCGGTCAGACCCATTCAAAGATAGAGCGCACCGCCCGGAAATCTTGTTTGCTGTAGTAAAAGCTCCGGACTGGCCCTCGCATGACCCCTGCTGACTCCAAACACCGCCTTTTTTTTAAAACAAAGAAAATGTGTGCTAAAGTTCTAAGACCTTATATTTATCTAGTAATTAACATTATTAAGATTAATCTGTATAATTCTTTTTTCTGTAAAGGCGGAGGAATAGATTTTTATTAGTTCAGCAAAAACCTGCACTAAAATCATGAAAACGCTGCATTTTTTCACTAAATTATAATGTTAACATTAATTTGCGTTATAAGTTTTGCTGTGAAGGTGAACGAAATAAGCAAAAGAGATATCCTCATTTCTGTTTAACGTAAAAAAGCAAAAAAAAAAAAGAGCAATAAAGTGATTTTTAGTAATTATGATTTTTCCAATACAAAGCGTTAATTTGTTATACTTTGTGGCGACAAAAATTTATTTAATGAAAAACTAGACATTGTAAAGAAATACAATTATGTACACACTTAGCAGCTATTAAAACCAATTCTTGCAATGACATAATTTCATAAAGTTTACCATATTAATCTTCTTTATTGGTAAACCATGACTTCTCCCCCTATCTATAGTCAACACGCTTTCTTTATGAATAATATTGGTTCAAGACATCTTAGTCTTTTCTTCTCAATCAGCTCAATTAACAGTTTTAAAGTCTTAAAGCCAGTTCAAATGAGTCGGATAGCGGAAAATATATTGCGAAAAAAAAACTCCTTCTTAAAGCAGATTCATTTTAAATCAAAGCAATTTTTACAACCGTTCCTCAAAAATGTATACATATAGCAACTTTTGACACAGGAAACATAGAATAATGCATACTTAAACAAACCAACCTCTTGCAATGTGAAAATTGCTACATCCGACCCATTTGCATTGGTTGAGAAACAATTAATTCCTTTAACATGAAATCCAGAAAGTTTTTGTTTTCTTTACTCTCAAAATTTATATTTTAATTTTTTACTTAAAATAAAGAGCGTTTTTATATAGCGCCTACTGCACTCAAATGCTCTAAGCGCTTCACACGAAGTAAAATCACTGACATTATGGCTAAATGGGCTCAAATTTGTAATAATTCCTGTTGGCATTTGCGTAAGATATATATTTAAAAATTTTCAAAGCATACATGACATAATACTTCACTTCTTTCTTATGAAAGCAAATTTAGAAATTAATTTTACAAAGCAAAAGCTACCAAAATGAGAAAAGTCTTGGTGAATATAGAGCACCAGGGTGGTTGATTTCGGAAACAAGTCACAGTAAGAAGAGATGAAAGAAATACTACCGAACGTATGGCCTGTAAAAGAAATTTCAACATTTATTATTGATCATCAAAAAATTGTAAAATTCAATGCCTGTTTTGTCGTTTATATTACACTAAAAATTTTTTGAATGATTTGTATAGCTCCATTGTGATCCATATTTAAACAAAAATCCACCAATCAAAACACAATTTGAGGAGTTAAGAGTGTTAGTTTTGCCGACTGTAATTAAACCAGGGCAAGTTGGTCTCCACGGCAGCTCTTGCTTCTTTGTTGAGTTCCAACGAAGACCGTGTTCCTCATAAATCCGTCCAATTTATTTTCTCATCAGGACTAATAATTCCCGCTTCATTGTTTGGTGACTACCCTTGACCAGAGTGAAGCTGGTTCCTCTTCCGGCGCCCTAAGGGGAGATCACTGCTGTCACTCTGACGACGCTATGATGAGGGTCCACTGTCCGTCAAGGCTACATGGCTCTACTGCTTGTGTTTGCAAGATTGCACGTAGGATTTTCTTGAAAGGAAGAAATGAACGTGAATAATCCAAGCATTCAAATATTTAGTTTGCGTTCGGGTTTTTACAGCCAAACATCCGTTAAATTACAAGACCAGGTTTTAGAAATCCCAATGTATTGGAGTTTTCGAGCTCTCATCGTATACATTTACACATACTGTAATGATTTTCCATTCTGAGAGACATTGCTAATAACAACATGAGCAGATAATTAAGTTTTAACCTTTCAAATTTTATGTAAAAATAATATTTGGTTATGAATTTGTTTGTGACATATTTGTAGTATTTTGCTAAGCAGGAGAGTTTCAAAGTTACGTTTTTAAAAAAAATAAAAGTTGCTTTCTTGTATAAAGTCACATATACTTGATGTTAATTTAAAATTCATCTTATTATGTTAGTATAGTCTGTCTTGTGTAATATGTCATCCGTCTAAGAAAATGAATGGTAATATCCCCACATAACCGTTAACACATATGCTATTTTGGCAATCACAGTCATCAAAATTATCAAAAAATAATATACCTTTAAAGAAAATTTTGCAATGTATTTGACTTCAACAAACTTAATGAAAAAGAGAAGCAATTCTGCCACATTATTTACATGCAGGTTTCAAATTAAGAGTCTGATACTTTGAAAAGTTTGAAACATATGTCACTGAAAGTTAGAGAGACATAGGTATATATACAACTTCCTTATCAAAAGATCTCACATCCAGTGCCTCTCTTTGTAATCGGACGAAACATTTCGAAACTTTGGTCTAAAACAAACCCAATCACTCGGAAGTGAAGAATTCGTCACCTTTGAAACTCTCTGAAAATTGTCGTTGTCTTCAAGGTGGAGCACAAGTTTGGAATGCATATGTGGACAGAGGGAAGGCAGGGTCGTAGTGAGGAAGAGGAGGAGGAGGGAAAGATGACAAAAGGAGGAAGGGGAAGGAGAGACGACGAAAGGAGGAGGAGGGATCGACGGGGAAAGAAGGGGAAGTAAAGAGAGACGACGAAAGTAGGAGGAGAGAGATGACAAATGGAAGATGAGGATGGGGAGACGAAGAAAGGAGAGGGGGGAGAGTGCAAATGAGGGAAGGGGAAGGAGAGGTGATGAAAGGAGGAGGAGAGAGAGATGACGTATGGAGGAGGAGAAGGAAGAAACGACGAAAGAAGGAGGGGAGAGAGATGACGTATGGAGGAGGAGAAGGAAGAGACGACGAAAGAAGGAGGAGAGAGAGATGACATATGGAGGAGGAGAAGGAAGAGACGACGAAAGAAGAAGGGGAGAGAGATGGAGGAGGAGAATGGAGAGACGATGCAAGGGTGGGGAGGGAGAGATGACAAATGGAGGAAGGGAAATAGAGACGACGAAAGGACGAGGAGGGAGGGATGGCGAAAGCATGAAGAGAAGGAGGGAGAGGCGACGAAAGGAGGAGGAGAGAGAGATGACAAAAGGAGGAGGAGGAGGAGGGACAGATAACAAAAGAAGGAGGCCACAACAACTACAGCTAATGGTATTTAGACGTCCTTGGAAAGCTCAATTTGGACGGATATAGAACACAACTTTTGGGGTCACTTGAGAGCTTGTAAAATGAACCTAAAATTGCAGATTTTTGCGCGCTTTTTATATTTGTCTGCACCTCAGCTAAAACGTATAACAATCAGGAATCTTTTATAACTTTTGTTGTCATTGTGTGAGAAATTTTGGAAAACGTAGCTTTCTACTTTATTTATTACTTTTTGGCTTACAATGATTTGACAGTCTTGTAACTTAGTCACATATGTTTTTGTCTGTTGTGTTTGCACGCCAGATATTTTTTAAAGTTTTGATATAAAAAATTAAACATTGAATGCATGCATTTCTTATGTGCGAGAACATTATAAATGAAAAAAATGCACAAGTTTCGAATTTTTTGGTCTTGTTAAAATCGACAGTAACTCTAAATGTATTCGCTTTTTCCTCTACTTAAAAATCTTTAAAAATATTTAGTTTCTCCTTTAATCTTGAAGATTTTATGATTGGTGTAAAAAGAAACCTATGTTAAACTTTTGTCACATCTCTTTAAGTTAAAATTTCTGTTGCAAAAACTTAATTGAAATGATTTTTTTTCGTAAGCGAAGTAATATTTTTCCTAAAAACTTTTAGAAATTTTTTGTTTTAAGGTAATGTTCCGATGTGGATCAATGAAGGCCGCATATATTACTTCGATCATACAAATGTGGAAAAAAGATTTTTTGCAGTCATAGAATGATGTTTGAAAATGATTATAGAATACTATACATCCGATACTCAGAACTACTGTCATTGGTCAAACGTTTATGCTTCATGAGAAAAGGATCTTTTTTTTTTTGTTTATTCTTTTATACATGTATTATACTTATCTTTATTCGATCTAGGCAAATCAACTAAAGTGATGATACTTTCAATTGTCCAATCACACAAACTGTCTGGTTCTCTTTCTTTTTTTTTTTTTTTGGATATTTGCAAATGATGATCGCTTCCCTTTGGAGAAAAAAAAAACAAATAGAAAATGTTTAAACTGTCTTTATTTTTACAAGAGCTAGAAGAACTTTTTTGAACAATAGCAATATGTTTTTAAGAGCGGCCAGCACGCACCATGCTGAAGCATCAAAGTAAAGTCCGTGGTGTTTCCTTTGTACTTTAATTTTCCAAAATTTTCGGATTTCAAATATAACTTCGTTGTTGTTTTTTTTTTCGAGTATAGTCTTCTATACATAATTTGACGGTTAAAATTTTAATTTGATTGACAAAAACACTGACTAGATTCCTGGAGTTTGACTTTAGTTTAGGGTCTGAAAAAAATATCTGCCCTAACCAAATCTACATTGATTGATCAAAGGTTGAAGAGAGTAGTTTCCAACAGATCAAAACCATTTCTCGATTCCACATGGCATATATTATTTGTAATTTTAGCTCGTTTAAAACTCCTACTGCTAACCAGGTAAATACGTTTGTCTTTACCATTCCCCATAGTATAGGCACTTGTCTGCACAAGCCTGAATTAAACTATATGTAAAAGCTTAATCTTTGAAAAGTCACTAATTCAGGAAATCGAGTTGCTCTTGAAAGAGCAGAAAGAAACCAACAAACTGCTGTGAAGTGCTTCTTAAACTCTTTTCAAGTTTAAATGTTCGGCAAACTGTTTGAAAGGTTCAATGGTTATGTACATACGAAACGTACCTAAGAGGAAACGTCGTTAAATATTTACCGTTCTTACATGGACTTATGAGCTCCTTACGAGTAATCTGAGAAGTAAGGGGTTCTTTTTTATGGGCCTTGTTTGACGAGTATAGAGCAGGTTGAAGATTGATTCTTTTTGTCAAATGTTTTCCTTATTTGTGCATTGTTATAAAATTTCCTTCAGATCTGATTGTATGAATAAAAAATTACGACATCGTTAGCTTAGTTACCGTCTTTCAAGCACAACCAGGCTTCTTCTTCATTGAGCGCCCAATGTGGATAAGACCTGGGCGACATACGCTCTCCACAAAATCTCGTCTTTATATTTAACAAAAAAAAGTCCTGCTGCCCTCAGACCTTTATGATCAAGTTCCTCATACGCTCATCACCACCCTGTTTAATTTGTTTGTCTCTGGTTTTCTTTTAGTTTTAGCCCCAAAACTACGTCACTGTTTCTCTGACTATTTATGTCAGTCTTTTAACCGCTTTTTTTAAATTAACACAGCAAACAATGGGCCGAAACTGATTTGACTTATCTTTCCTATATGTTATTCAACACAAAGGTAGCATACTAAGACGCTGTTCCCTTTTATTGAGATTTCTCAAATATTTCTGAAGGAACATGATTTCCTTTCTTCGTATTCTACCATGTTATTTTAGCAGTAATGGCGTTTTTCATGTAAGCATTCAATGTATCCAAAATACGCTAAATGAAGAAGAAATGTCGTTCTTCTAAGTTGCTCTTATCGCACGCAAAAAACAACAACCCCGGAATTAGGCTAAGATAGAAAAAAAAATTTCATTCTTAAAAACAAATGATTTTGTACGTGGACCTCAGGTGATGCAATTAAAATTTATAGTTGTGAGCATTTGAGGTTGACATAAAGTGGCTGACACTAATAGATCGTTACTTTATCCCTGGACTTAAAGAATTCCAACGTTCAGGCCAAGAAAACCGAAGGTTTGCAGAAGCTCAGGCTTTCTGTGGTAACCTTGGCCTTCAATTATCATATTAACTGGAAAAACTAAGTGACTGACTAGCCAACACATGGTGAAACTAAGTGATTTAGTGGAAACAGAGAAAAAGAGAACAAATGATAAATAAGAAAGCGAGGGAGAGAGAAAGAGAGGGGGTTTGGGGGTAGAAACAGGTACCACCCCTAACCATTTTAAGTGACAATTTTTTCCAACTTATTTAACTCACTGCTTTTACTTTGTCCTTGACTGTTTTAACGTCTTTCTGAAATTCCTCTTAATGTATACAAAAAAACAAGAACAAATTCAACTTACCATATTGTTGTACTTATAAGAATCATGTTTTAACAGAAAAACTCCCCTACCCAAAAATATAATATTTAAAAAATTAGGAATATGAAATCAAAACTTATTAACTGATATAGAAAAGATAATCTTACTACTTGCCGTCAATGAGTACGGTACTTTAAAAAAGTCATGCCTAGAAAGTCAAGAAAAAAAATTTATATAGAATTCAATACAAATTTATTCAAAGTTATGAACAGTTGTAGAAGAAAATCAAACCCACAAGAATGTTTTAATAAATAGCATTTGGGAGTCACATATTGCCAGAGAGAATTGCGTTGAAAGTAGGAAAGCCTAAAAGTTTGTCTTTATGTAGTTGTAGCCATTGTTGTCAGTCCAATAAAAAAGCATGTTTGTCAGTCGGCATTATTTTTTTCAATCTTGTAGTTTTTTGTAATAAGCACTTTACTTGGAAAACACTTCATCGTAAGGCTCTGCCTTTCTCAACTTAGCCACTGACGCCAGCCTTAAGATGGTAATGGATTGCTATCAATAACAACTTTATGTAAGATATAAGCCCGTCTGGGCGCCTTCCAAACCGTAATCATCTTATTTAACAGATTAAGTGGTATATAGCAGAAAAAACATATTTGGAAATCAAATGTTTATAGAGAAGACGGCCCTCTTGTGACTTGGCTATAGCATTGTTATTTTAATCGGCCCCGTGCTAACCAGATACATTGGTGTCTCATCCCGAAGATCCCCCCGGTTGGCTGTGTCACCCAGGAAGGATACTCTTCATCCTCCCGCCGTCCTCAGCTGCTCCAATTACTTCCGCCATCTTGTTACGCCACGGCCCTGGCTCGGTCAGATAATTCAGGTTTCCACTTGAAAAGAGTGTGGATAAGAGTCATCCTAGTGTCCTATTCTAAAGGATGAGCTCAGTTGAATAGGAAAAGAAAACAAAAAGAAGAAAAGCGTAAAAAAAAATCCAGTAATTTTCTCTGCATTTTCTATAAGTTTTTTTTTTAATGTTTGATGTACGTCTGTTTATTTGTTAATAATTTTAAGTACATTATTATGTTAGCATTCTAGACGACTTATGTCTATAGTATTCATTCAAAACAAACAAAAAAGTTGATATTAATATAATGGATGCTTTAGAAACTGGATATGCTATTAATAGAATAACAAACAAAAGTGTATCGAAAAGTAAAGCAAGGTTGACAACGTACCTTTTTCTTGCTTGTACCAGTGCAAATCCATTAACTTATCAAATTTCTTAAAAAGGTCAGTAAACAAAGAACATACTCGCTGAATATGCCCAATAAGTAGGCACTATATCTTTTAATATACTATATCACAGTACGATGCATTTCAAAAGGTTATTATCTTAATTTGACGCAGCGCATACGTCGAGAGCTATAATAATAGCAGGAATAAATTTGATCTAAAGTGTGTATGTTTCTTTATTTGTTACTCATTGAGCTTACTGTTTTGATTTTTGCTTTTTTAAAATCAAATCTGATTACAATTTGTGATATGCTACCGTGTGAGAAACTAGTTAAAGCAGCTGCTTCTTGATTTCACAACGTCTCATAATAAGGGTACAGTAATTTAATCTCTGATTAAAGACAACCTTCTCAATTTTTTTCTACAATTTCAGGATCTTAATTCCGGCGCTCAATGCATAGTTCTCAATAAATAAAACTCTGTGTGTAGGGTTTAAAAATTTCCCAAACTTAAAGTCTTAGGCATTGTTTTTATCTTGCTTTATTTCTCATGACAAAATGAAAAAAAACAATAGTGATGATAACTTCTGAAGCATTCAAAGTTGCCCGTACTATTTGTATGATTTTTGTCGTGCTAGGTTTTTTTTAATAAACCGAATTTGTTATTCATATTAGGTAAGGTGTGAACTCAGATTTCAAGCAAAATGCAGCCACTCTGTACATCAAAGCTTGTGTGACTGGCCTATCATGTAAATCTGGCATTGTGTGAAATATTTGCATAGCCGAGACAGAGAGACAGTGACACAGTTACAGAATGGCACAGGGGTAGAAGGAAGCCAGGGGAAGTCGGGCGGAAAATGACTAAAATGGTGTCCTACGGAGAGGTTTTTTGTTGCGCACTGCGACTGTCCCCTGGTCAAAGTGGAGATTAGGCCGAGGAAAAGACAAGTCCAGTTACTCGCGCTTGAGGATGGTGGGGGAAGCGAGCACTGTCTTCTTCGACCTTAGCCAACTGCGCACAGCGCAGTATTGTTTGTTCATGCTTCGTTTGTTTGTCAGTCCTTGTGAGAAGCCTCAAACTCAATAGAAAACGATTGTGTGATTAGAAGAGGACCCCGGCCTAAAGGGATGCTGCTACCGCTGCTTTTAAAAACTTAATGATACTGATAAGAGATGGGCGGTCGTGTAATTATAGCTTTGATACGAATCACAAAGACAGTTTTTTCTACATCACTGGATAAAATTTGAAAGATTTGTAGTTCCATGAACATTCTGGGGTTCATTGGAGTGGGTTAGAGAGATTTTAGAAAATTCGAGATTTTTGTTGTGATATTTCCCCCTTGGTGTGAAAATGGAATTCTTTAAGAGGAACACCAAAGAGACTTCTAGAGAGGTGGCGAACGGTGGAGATTAGAAAGAAAAAGTTAGAAGGAGAAAGTGATCGAGAAGAAGAGAAAAAGAAAGCAAAATCAAATGAACGGGAAAAGCAGACATAATAAAAAAAAATTCCTTCACAGAAAGTGGAGGGAAAATGGTAAATGAAAGCAGGATATAATAAGAAGGTAGCCAGATACGCGAAAATGAGGAAATGGGTGAATGAAAAGAAGACAGAGGGAATGAAAACAAAAAGATATATTATGCATTGACACAGTTACATCAAACTGAAAGAGAAACTGTAAAAAAGGTAGAAAAGAGTCTAAGAGAAGACAAGTAGATCCTAGATTATATACTAACAGAAAGAGCAAGAAAAGGAGGGGAGACAAACAGACAGATGTAGTTTTAAAGGCAAAGAAAGAAAGAGAGTAAGAAAGAGAGACAGACAGACAGACAGACAGGCAGACAGAGACAGAGACAGGCAGATAGAGACAGAGAGGAGCAGTCTTTTTAGAGATGCATAAGAAGTTCCATCTGATAACATTAAATGGCTAGACACTGACAGAAACTTGAGATCACCACTCCGGGACATGCGTGAAGTCCATCTCGATGAGTTCGGTCAGGTGTAACTGAAAATTCATTCACGTTAGGGAATAATGATAGGGCAGGTTTCTCCCAGGTCGCTCTGCATGCGCGTCCAGTCCTCCACGTGATGGACTGAGAGTGTTAACCTAAGGGCAAGTACTTTTTAGAATGCTGCTTACACTGATCAGAACATGCCAATAACAAATAGTTCTAGTTTTTATTATTTTTAAGGTGGTTGTATAATTGCACATACAAGGTTAGAAGATTTACCGGTCATACTCTCAATCAAAACGATAATTCAAAGTTTTATGAACAAGAAGCATTATTTGGATAGATAGATGGATATTTTGATAAATAGATCGATGGATACAACCAAAGATAGATTGATAGACAGATAGAAAAATTAAGAGAGAGTAGATAATTATATACAAATATAGATAGATATTAGATAAAGAGAAAGACAGACAGATAGAGAGAGATGGATAGATAAACAGATAGATAGTCATACGGATAGGTATATAGATAGAAACAGATAACTAGATAGATACACAGATAGAAACACAATGAAACTAAGGAAATCGAGAAAGATGCAGAGAACACTGACAAGATCGTGGGAGAGAAAACCAGATGCAAGCAGTTTATTTTGTATGCTCTTGATAATAAACTTCCACATAAAAGGCATGAGGTAGAGAGAACGTGTCAGAGAATTCGGAACACCTTCTGGGTATCACTGACACGATAAAAGAATAGACTGGCGTCAAAAAACATTCTTATACTCGGGTGCCTCCTCCTCGTCTCCAAGTCCGCGTCAGTCCCAGGACTTCTCTAAACTTTGATTCGGTTGTCAAGTTTGATTGACACTGACTCTGTTCTCCGGTTTGACTTTCTCACCCGGTCCCCAACTGTCGCGTCTGGGCGGAGGTTGAAGAGGAGGAAGAGAAGGGGAGGTAAAAGTAGTCAATGGTTGAAAATAAATGAAGATGAGGAGTTTGTATGTAGCATAGTGATAAAGAAAATAAAGAAACGTTCGGGTTGAATAGGTGGAATGGAGTAAGTCAATGATGAGAGTGAGAAGACAGAAAGAAAAATAAATAGGACGGTCCGACAAACAGATGGTGAATTGGAGAGAAGAAAAAGATAAAAGGGAAAACAAAAATTATGTCCGAAATGGTGAAATAGAGCGACAGAAAGACTTACAGGGAGCTAATACAGGTTAAGGGTAACACACGTGACGGAAAAAAAAACTACGAGTTAGACATGTACTAAGAAATTAAAAAAAAACTGATACCCACAAAACAGGACCAGGAAACCGCAAAAGAATTTTCGATACTACTTTCAGCAAAGTTAAAGATTAGGCATGTAATCATGATCAAAGTATGAGTGAGCTATTTGTGTTTTTATTGACTTGGTCGTAGCAAGTAAAGCTTGGGCTGGACAAACGCATGAGTCTATATGTTTTCTTCGTAAATACAAAATACGTGAGAGAAGGCAATTATAAGTCTTTTACGTTCTGACACATTTTAATATGCAAACAAGTTGAAAAAAACAAAACAGAAACAGTTAAAAATACATACACCTGAACCAAAAAAGCGAGAGAAAGTTATAGCGAAAGCACTTGAAAAAAAATACAGTTTTCTAAAACAAAACTTTACAGGCAAAGACCAAACGTCCAGACCTATAATTTTTATGTCAATTATGTTCTGGTGGTCAATTCTAATCACCTGCCTGTGCGTTTCAACCCTCTTTCACCCTAGCCTGACTGGCCCTATCATTATAACATAATTAGCTCTCTAAGAAGAGAGGCTATAATACCCGGGTAGATTTCCACCTTCTGACGTTGATGAGCTCCACCCGCCACGATAAATCGATGGTTTACCGCCCCTTATCTAAGTTTACCTGTTTGTTCCTTTTCATCTCAATTTCTGTTTCTTTCTATTTTACTTTTTTTTTTCGTTTAGGAGCCCAGAGAACAAAAAAAGTACAACTTATTCTATCTTAGTACTAAAAAAAACCCTAACCAACCCCAAAACTAGCTGATTAAAGTAAGAGGCATTATCGCTAGTGACTGTAAAACAATAGAGAAGAGAAGAGACACTGAAAAACAGAGAAGGATGAGGGAAAGAGGCGCCGCTCGATATATCTTGATATCTTGTCATGTATCCGGAAAAGAGGTAATTTCTTCGCTTAATATCTCTTTTTTACACGGACAAGTCTTCTACTTATAACCGTCAAAACTGTTCTCAACAACGCTTATTTGTTATTATCCCGGAAACGTTCCTTAGTGTGTCATTACAAAGTTATCAAAGTGATAACCCTTTGCTTACAGTTTAAATGATACGCATTGTGAGTAAGTTAAAAGCCAGCTCACTTCGACCAAATAAAAGAGAAAAAGAACACATACACTAGCATGTCTACTTTTTCATTTTGAAAAATCGGATGTGCGATTAAAAAAACGTCAATTTTTCGTGCTAATGCTTTGACTCTACCAGAAATAGGAGAAAAAAAATTGAGAAAAAAATGTGTATGATATATCGTTCATAAAAAAAAGATCAGGTTGTTTTGTTTTTAGTCTCTGTTGGACTACGAGTAGCTATCATTTATTAGTTCTTTTTTTCCAAATTCTAACCGACACCAGGAACAGTACCCATGTACGGCGTAAAACCTTCATAAAGTCACAGCTTAAAACATCAGCACAGGATTTATTAAAATATCTGAGTGATTAGGGTTGAAATTCGTTAAGACTTTCTTTTTACTTGTCAGCTGTCTAAAATCCACATTATACTAAAAGTACCTTGTATAGTGTTGCCCGCCGTGTGAAATCTTACCTTGGTTGTTAAAAGCTCCTCTGTACTTCAAAGCCTTTTTTCCTAAGAGTATGATTTTTATTTGTTGTCAAGCAAATACCTCTTTTTTCCAAGTAATCCAAAGCTAGAAATCTGATACCAATTTGTACAAGATCGGAAGCAGTAAGATACAGGGCTGCCAAAAATACACTTAATTGCCACAAAGCACCCCACAATACCAGGACATTTGAAAGTGATAGTGTAGGATGGAAGAAATACATGTATACATTATCATTCATTCTTTCATCTTTCAAAAGAAAGAAGGATGTGAGATTTCTGTTTGATGAGAAGTTAAGACCCCAACTAGCACGCTATAATAATTTTTAACTTTTGGCGGCTTTCTACAAAAATATTTGAGCTTGGGACTAGGTTTATTTTTCAACAGCTACAGTGCTTTTCGGAAGCTACATAAGATTAGCAGTTTACCTCACATTGACAATGGTAAAAGATTTTGGATGATCACGACGTATTGCGTAGTGCTTTGCATGGCCTAAGCGTTAACACTGTCCATACTTTGAAGTGATAAATAAAAGGTTTATGGCAAGTAACATTAAAATTGTT
>BMAT01008732.1:153700-163975 GCA_019649035.1 Elysia marginata
CTATTTCTCTACTCTTTTTGTATATCTGTCTGTTCGTCACTTCCGCCTTTTCTCTAACTTGTCTATCTAAAATTGACGTCTAGTATAAAATAATAGTAAGAAATTCGGCGACCACAATAAAAGTATAATGGCTTTATGAGCGTAACAAACGCAGATATCGTTTAATTGAAAAGGAGATTATCAACAAAACATAAACCATTACAAAATGTATTAACACCACTCATTACAACTAACAACACCTTCAATGTGCGCATTTCCAAACGTCGATGAAACTGTGCTGATATCCGATACTGCGGAAGAATGTTGCACAGATTTCTTTTTTTCTGGGCGAGCATTTTATCTCTCATATTTTAAACACACTTTGATTGCTAAAGAAGAGGTGGTGGCGTATAGAGATTCATACCCACTTTATACTAATGAAATTGTTTTTTTTTTGTTTTTGTTTTTTTTTTCAATTCTAGAAAAGCAGCTCTCTCTTTCTTACTTTTTCTCTCTTTCTCTTTCTCTCTTTTCCTATAAGTGTGTCTTTTTCCTGTCTGTCTATCTCTGTCTGTCTGTCTCTCTATCTTTCCCTCTCTCTCTCCCTCTTTGCTATATTTATGATCCTTTTCCTCTCCATTACTATTTCTTATAGATACATAGATACATTATTGACGCATAGTTAATAACATAAATGTAGATAGTTAGTTAGATACACAGAATGATATTTAACACAACAATGACAGCTGCAGTTGGAATATCAAACTTTTAAACCACACTATTTTCCTTGTGTCTCAGACTCTGCATATTTCTATTTCATCGTTTTAGTTGTGTAATCTTTTTTTTCCTCAAATTTTGAACAAGGTGTTTCTTTTACAATGGGTTATTCACGTGCAAGCCACGAGCCGATTTGTTTACGGAAGAAATTCATGTATGCGCTGTTGCACACGAGAATGTAGCCGGTGCAACAGTTCAAGATGTTTTTTTGCATTATTTGTAGCAATATGGGATGTATAAAGGAACATCAGAAATGTAAGAAAGACTTCAATAAGAAGGAAAGCGCCCCTCGTCAGTGTAGTACATGTATTAGCGATAGTTAAAAATTAAACTCAACTTTAGTTTGTCCATCTCGCTCCTTACAGTCCAGAAACAGGCAGAAAAAAGTCTTCTTTGAAGTAATCTATCTTTCAAAGTAAATCTTATCGTTACTTTAATTTTTAAGAATTCATTTGTGCATTTCGATTTTTTTCTGACCGATCATATATAAATTTCCCTTCAGCTTCTCCCCCACAATTTGTATCTTTCTTCCATTCTCTTTTCAAACCTTTGTTTCTTTTGTCAAAATTTCTTGCTAGTTCTTTGTCTCTGTTAGTCTATTTATTTCCATTTCAAGTCATTATTCATGATTTTCTATTTCGTCTTATCATTCTCTTGTAAGACGATCATTATTGTAACAAATTTGCCTCTCGGCTGCCAATTTTTTTTCTTTTTCTGTAAATTTTTTTTTTGGCTGCATAATAATCTCAGTAAATGTAACAAATATGTTCGTATGTCTCTATAAAAAATCTCACATCTCTTCGCCTCATGTATGTCTTATCTCGCCCCTCCTCAGCCAACACGTTCACAAGATTGAGAGAAAGTTAAGCAGCCCAGGCTGTCCCACAGCTGTTGATTCCACCTCTTCGATAAACATGTTCGTTTTTGTTTATAAAGAGCCCAACCGCTAAAATAATACGTCTAGAAAGATGGGCGGCCTCGATTTCACATTCAAAGCTGTGAAAGGCAAGGTTTTGCCTATTTAGAAGGGCTTATCAGAACCACTTTTCATTCTCCTTTAAGGAAATAAAGAGGGGATATCGGAAAATCTTACTCGGACGATCATTCTCCTTCATACTAATGTTCTTTAAGAAAAAAAACAACTGTACGCTGTTCATTTCCCTCTGTCTTTCTCATACTATGTGCCTTTCTTCTAATACCTATTTAGCTATCTTTCAATTCCTGATTTCAGCAAGTCTCTACTATCATATTTCACGTTTTTCTTTTTCTTTCTCCCTTTTTTCTTCTTTACAACTTCCTTTTTTTCTCTTTCAACCTGTCTTTCTACGCATCTCTAATACTTTCCCCATCCTTTTCTCTATCTTTCTTTCCATTTCTATGCATTCTCTCTCTCTCTCTCTCTCTCTCTCTATCTATCAATCTATCTATCTATCTCTCTCTCTTATCCTCCAACTTCAGTGCCTGTCTGCTTCTCTCTTGTCCTTCGCTCACACTCTACTTCTACAGATTTCTCTGTCTGTTAGTCTGTGTGTGTCTCCCTCTTGTTTGTGTTTCTTTTTTTTTTCGCATATTTATCTAGATCGCTGTGTACATTTCTTTCATATATCCTCTTCTACTATCTCCCTCTCTTGGTCGTTTTTCATTTATGACTCTTTGTTTTTCTTTCTGTATAATTTTGTTTCTTCCTCAGTCTCTCTCTCTCCCTCCCTTTCTCTCTCAGTCTCTCTCTGCTTTGCGGTTGAAGCCTACAGTCTGCTTTATCCCTCCTCAGAAATACCTTTGTCCCCATACAGCAAGTTTTATGCATTAGAACAAATTAAACGGCACAACAATCACACAATTTTCCAATTTTATTGATGAAATAAGCCATAAGTATAAACCAACAAGGAACAAAAAGCTAAACCCAGTATCCACGGAGACAAAGGATCTTTCCAATTGTATAATGTTGCCGAACAATCATTGCCGGCTGGTTCATCCGTCTTTAGATGAGCTAAATGGATTTTTGTTGCATTTGAATTATTTCTGCAGTGCTGTTCGAGATTCTGTTTTTCTCCCATAATGCAAAAAAAATCACTCTTCAAATGAACGAAACAAAGGTTTTCATTGAGTCACCGGATTCAATTATTAGTGGTTTTATACCACAGTTTATGAGCATAATATAAATAACTATTGAGTTTGAATGAAAAACAAAATGTAGCTTTTATTGTGTAAGCTTCTTCTTTTCTTTTATGTTTGAAAAAGGCGGAAAGTTAATGGCATTGGATCCCAAGTATGGTGTAACATATGGCATTGAATGGGAGTCAAGTGGCATAACATTGGCTGCTAAAACAGGAGGTCTGCATTGTAAATCTCGACTGTTGAATTTTAAAGCATTTTATTTCCATATAGTTTTGAAATCAAAGACCATGACAATCTTGAAGCAAATAAGACTGTTTGTATTAAAAGGTATCGGATGTGAAGAGAAAGATCAGCTGATTGGCAAGCTCTGACAGGACTTTTTTTTGTAGAAGCTGTTGGGAATTGTTCAGATGCGTCTGGTTTTTTCCTACCTTTGTGTTTCTATACATCAGTCAGCAAGGATACAATTTAAAAAGATCTTAAGTCAAAAAACATATGCACTAATCTTGAAAAAAAAATTTTTTAAAGTTATTTTCCACTATAATTTGCACTTTCATCAAGTCACCTTGTTCTGTTGTTATTAGCTAGAGTTAATACTTGTTTTTCTCTTATACTTTAAGATTTTGTGTGTTGTCCACAATTCACATCGTTTGGCTTTATACTAAGGTCATCAGAAGTTTCAAGCTTCTGTGCACAGGGAAGTCAAAATATGACCATCAGAGCAAAACATGAAAAAACTATTGGGCTCTTATTTAAACTGCCTATAAAAAGGTTTACTTAAAAGCAAGTACATGAAAATAAAGTGGACGCAGAGCGTAGGCATTAAGGAACATGGGGGCCGCACAAAATTTGCTGACCAGTTTTACATCATTTAGTCAAATGCATGAGGTTTGCATAATTGAGTTTTCCGATGCTGGTAAGATCTTGGTAAGGTCAATGTAAGAAGACATTCGGTCGTGTAGGTACACTCCAAGTTTTCCGTTTTCATCTTTATGAAAGAGAAAGACAAAGAGTTGAAAACAAATGTAGATAAAGAGAAGGACAGAGAAACATTGACAGACAAACACACACACACACAATCTTATCATTACAAAATCCGATATTTACCGCACACAGCCAATCCCTGAGTCTTTGAGATCTAGATTTTAAAAAAAGATTTTCAAAAAAACCATTTATGTTTTTTTTTAACTTTATGGTCTCTTCGTTTGTTGTATTAAGAGGGAAAGAAACTTTGACTTTCATGTGGTTTCATTTTATTTGGCATAAAGTACTTTGAAATATGTGCGCAGAAAAAAAAAACATCACTTCTATGGCATATAAGTATCATTTTTTACGTAACGAATGTTTGAATTCCTTTTCTCTTGATTTTTCTCCTCCCTCTCCTTTCTCTCTATCTATCTCTCAAAACTTTTCATTCAATTTGCTGTCTCTGCAGCACTGTTATTGCGTTCCTATTGTTTGGTAACCGTCCTCTGCCGGTCACCAGGCCCGCTTCCGGTCCCAAGGGAGATTACTGCTGTCCCCCTGACCGCATCCTGATGAGCGGAGGCTGTCACTCAGAGAAACAAGAGTGCAGTTATTGAGAAATGAGCAGACCAATGGTGGACTTGTGAGAAGGGCGCTGTCGAGAGAAATGCGGGTCTGGACCTCCGACGTTTTCTTTTGAACTCAATTCAAGCTTTCATTGTTCATTAATCTACTTTACCCTGCCTTCCCGCTACCAAGACTTCGTTACCATTCACATTCTCACTATGTCTGTCTGTGTGCATGTCCATCTGTCCGTCACTCTCTCTCTCTCTCGCTCTCTCTTTTGCTCCCTCGAAAACTGGTTCTGTACAGCTTGAACATATTCTATCATCAACGAAAGTCTGTAGAATCAATAAATGACCCTATAGAAAGTCATTCTTTTATCAAGTATGTATACCAATCGACTTGGAGATCTTTACACTGAGTCGATTTAGGACTACAATGTCAAATATTTACTGTAAAATTCATATGTTATTAAAATGATTTTTGATTCATACTACAGGTGTCACTCCCATAAAAAGCTTAAAGATGAGAAGCTAATGTTTTCTACTTTTTTTAGCAAGTCTACCCAATATGCAAAAAGCAGTATATTGGCAAAAAAAAGAATACTCTTAGGACTCGTTTCACAAGTCAACGGTTTGATATCGACAATGACCAACCAACATGGTCACATCATTGCTGTAGATCATCTACCTAGCGCAGACATCACCAGCCTTTTGAATAAGGAAACACATTGGACTCGTACAGTTGGCACAATATAACCTCATAGAATCAACATCATAGAACAATTTTTATTTCCCATCTCTATGCGCTGCATTTAGAGTGAAGACGATGTAAGTTTCTGTGTCGCGATGAATGGAATTCTCTGTGTCTCTTCACCCGCAGTAAAGGTTATCTTACACACCTTTATTATACATTTTTTATTCATGTAAAAAGTCATTAATAAATTTAAAAGAAAATTATTCACTTTTTTCAGAGGAACTTATAATTGCCTATTTGTTCCTTCTTTACCTTTCCTGTCTCTCTCTTTTTAATTCATAAGATTTTAAAAAATTGATTAAGTATTTTTCCTACACTTTAAGAATTATCACGCCAATTGTAATTGTACTCCGTCATCCTTGCTTACATTTAAATTTTATTGTTACTGATGTAGCCTAGAGACAAAGCGTTCCAATGTTATTTCATTTCATAAATACTGTCTTATTTAGTTCAAGTTGAGTAATTGGTCAATTTATTCAATTATTACATCTCAATCCTTCGCCCGTGAATTCAATAAATCCTTGAATCTATTCTGGTGTGCCTCATGAGGAAAATATTTCATTCTCTTTTTTATACATATATCATTTTGATTGTCATTATAATTATCATCGTCATTGTCATCACCATTAGCATCATCATTATTATTATTTCATATTATTATTGTTTTTTACTGTTCAACTCACTACTACTGCTCTTGTCGTTATTTTCCATGAGATTGACTCATCACTCCCTGCCTCATCTATGGTGAGGCTGAGATGTCCCGAAAGAAGCCAGGGGGTACGGAGGTCAAAGGTTATGTCTTGAAGAGGTTCAAAGCTGCATCAGTCAATGCGACCCTTTGACATTGGTAACTCATCAAGGTCCCGGATTGGACCGAAGCTAGAGATGAAAGGGATGATAACCCATGCGAAGCAAATTAAGGTGGGCGTGTCCTCGTCGTGCTTTCACTACGAGAACGTATTAGATTAGAGTGCTGATTGGATGGAGGAGGCAGAGGGGATAGGGGCAAGGTATTTGTGAAAAGAACTTTGCTCATCGAGTCGAATTGGTGGTGAGAATATACAGGCGAGAATCTGTCAAACTTGCCAATCATTAGGTTGATTTCGGGGCCTTAAAAGAAATTGTGGAAATTGGCAATTATATCTCTAGAAATCATCATACATTCAAGAAATGTCAGTTTCGTTCGCTGAATATTAAAGTTTGGGCATCTAAATAGCGTTTTGTAGAAAAAATATGACACAAACAATAGACACAGAGAAACGAAAAAATCAGCGGATAAAAAGTTCATCATTATTAAGAAACAGGAGCAGAGAAAATGTGCAAAACTCTAGCTACACACAAAGGCAGCAACAAAGGGAAAGAGAGAGAGAGAGAGAGAGAGAGAGAGAGAGAGAAAGAGAGAGACAGACAGACAGAGAGAGACAGACAGACAGAGAAAGAGACAGACAGAGAGAGAGAGAGAGAGATAGAGGAAGAAGAAGAACAACAACAAGGGAGAGAAAATGGGTGGAATAGCGGCACATAATTAAAATGAGATGTTGTATAGAGTGAAAATGATCATAAGCATAGAAAAAAGCATTGTGTAAGTGTTGGTGGTGAGAATGATGATGCTTAGGGGGAGGGGGAGGGGGGGGGGGATGATAGACATCTATGGTTTGGTTCAATGTACATTTTCAAAGGCACACGTCTCTCCTCCCTCCTTTTTTCCAATCCATGCCCTCACTTCCTCGCCTGCAAAAAAAAAATGAGAAACAAAAGGAGTTGAAGAGAGAAAAACAGAATGAAAGCGAGATCAGAATTGACACACTGTAGTTAAGGAAATAGAATGGTGTAGACCTTTGCAAAATGATATACAACTAGATTGAAAAAAAAAACAACTTAAAAGCATAAAACCGTCGACTTTATTTCAAAACCAGGATGTTAACCTGAAAGTTAAAAAGAAAACCACTTTTCTTTATCCATCTTGCAAAGTAATAGAATTTATCTTCCTTATTTTGTAGATGTCTTTTTTTTTCTTTTCAACTGCTTTACATAACCAAGGCTTGAGGCAGGCGAGTGAGTCCTGTGTGGTGATGGAGCACTCAGAGCCACCTGCGAACTCATAAATTCGCCTGCAAGCAAAGTACATGTCAAACACATATTCGCCGTCTTTGTCAGACCGTGGGGTGACTTTAGCATCCTTTGTGTGTGAGAAATCCTATGACAAAATGATTTTGTACATAATGAAGTACAACTGACAAAAACAATAACAATAAAGTCAAATTTATGAAAAGCACAGGTCTAAAAAACTTGCGCTTTATTTTTTTTTGGGGTTGCCTTACCTTTTGAGACTCTCGAATTTTCACGTCTCTTACTTAGTACTACCGGAGCTAAGCTCGAATTATAACAACAGTGTATCTCATAAACTATACAAAAATATTCGAAACTTTGCCAATACCCTGAAAGTAAAATGTAGTGTTGCGGTATTGTGTTTGCATTTGAATTAAAGATATAGAAAGAAAACCCTTCTTGATCGGCCAACATCATTTGCCGTTGACAAGGTACTTTCACTGCCGACTGCCAACATGCAACCCCTGAGAAAAGCTTAAACAAATATTATCTCAGTTGTTTTGTATCAATCTTGATCAAGATTATACCTAACTTAAGTTTATCGCGCAACTTTGATGTATTAGAGCTGGTAAGTTCAACACAAGTTTTCGTCATGTTCTAGATCTAGCTGTATGCATAGTTTTCTAAATAGTTCAAAACTTTAATTCATGCTTTAACTTCAAAGCTTTTTAAAACTTTAACTTGCGTTGGAAATTTTTAAAAAGATTGAAGTCGCAGGGTCTCTATTAGTTTTTACGACAATAATAACTTCACTAAAATAGATAGCTCCCGAGAGCCTAAAGTTTCGAAATTAAAAGAAATAAACAATCATTATTTGCGTGCAATGCAGTCAGAACAGTGTATAACTGGACACAAGCGTCATTAGCCAAAAAAAAAAAAACCACAAAAAGGAGACTATCAGTTTAGGGAAACTAATGATGAAGAGCTCAATCTAAGCACAACGCTGTAAAGATCTAATGTTTGAGTCTTTTTTATTTCTTTTTTTTTAAAGAGAGTTATGTAATATTGAATATATTGACAGTCACTATATAATGCAGGAAAATCAAACGTATTTATATCTAACTACCTCCTCCTCCTGGAACTCTCCTACTACATCCTCATGGAACAAATCTGTTATATTTTTGTAAACCAAGAAAATTATCTTGAAAGCATATAGAAAACGTTCATATTTTGGAATGTCTAAACAATATATTAATAGATCACAACTAAAGCGAAGAACTTTTATAAAAGTATCACCTCAAGAAACAGACAGGCTGGTAACTGTTTTGACTGAGTCGATTTTTTTCTACCTATTACAAAAGTTTGAAAAGGACAAAGGATAAACTTGGACCTTTACCCATAACAAACACCATTTCACAACTTTTATTTAGATTAAAAAAAACAGGTTATTCCATCTTTCCATCTTTTTTATTTCGAGTTAATTTAATTCGGATGTCGCGTTAGGGCGTCTTGCAACCTAGATTTAGTCAATCTTACCATCACTTACCTTCCATCTCCATTGCAAATTTTTGACAATCTTGTAAGCTTCTTTACAATTAAACTTCTACCCTTTGAAGAAGTGGAACGCTGGAAAGCTATTATCTTAGAAAGAGACAAAGAAAACTTGATAGGATGAAAAAAAGGAAAAGAAATCGGCCGAATAAGGACATTTTTTCTGGACTCGGGTCTTCAATTTGGTTACCTTGTCACGCATTTCCAATCAGAACAGTAGAGCTTCTGAACAGGCTGGCCATGTCCTCTTAGAATCTCGATGTGGACAGAGTGGTGGACATTGTCTCAAGATGGACAATCGAAGATTAGCCAGGGACGGTCGAGAAGAATCATGTCTTGCATGTCTAAAAAGACAAGAATATCTAAGGGTTAAGAGTAAGTAGAGGAGATTCAAGAGGGTGAGTCAAGATAGACATGAAACTTGAAGTACAAAGGGTAAAAATGAGGTCATTTGTAGAAGGATTAGACACTAAGAGACTGATTAAGAAGGGTTTCCTTTTTAGTGACGACAAAACGATGGCGATGAAACCTAATACAATATTATAGAATATTTATGTTATGTAATAATATATTTTGCTCTCTTCTTTTTTTTTCATTTCAATCAATGTCAATAAATTGAATACTCCATTTTACTTCTTATACCTAACAAACAAATGCTTCACTCGTTTTTTACCTCTCTATCCCTCGTCTTTCATAAATTACTCTCTTTCTCTTGTTCTTTCTCGTTTTTTCCTTTCTATCACTTTACTACTATGCGCTCTCGAGAGAGTACGAAAATTAAAATAAAAACTTCTAAACAGCTGAAAGAATAAAAAGGAAGCTGCTTGAAAAAATTCAAATTTAGCTTACGATTTTGGATCATTTCAATTTTTTCCATTTCCCTTTAAGAGACAAAAAGAAAGAATATGATTCATTTCGACATAGATTTGCAGCATGATCTCCAAGAGCTTTAAGTTTTATTCATCTCTAACTCAGATTATTCAGCCAAAAGCAGATCGAGAAAACCCTGAATTTGTCTGCATTCTGTTCGATGTTTTCTATTGTAGACTTCTTCGAATTTTTTTTTCTTTCAATTTTATTTTAAGTGAGCAAAGATCATAAAGGATCAACAGGCTTAAAAATGATGTTCAAAACGCGGATTTAAAGGGCGGCAGATGCCGCAGCCGTGAAATTTTTTTTTCTTCAAAAGACATTTTGTCCCGACAGAATTTGTTGTATTTTTTTGTGAAAGATAAGCAGAACGCGCAAAATCTCCTCCTTTTAATATTTTTATCGGCCATTGACAACTTACTTAACCTTTCCAAGCTTTCAGCTTTCCTCAAAACTGATGCAAGAATGCAGCTTTTATTTTAAAAATAAATAAAAACACTTAAAATGAGTTCGGGGGCTAGTTTATCCTTTTCAAAACTTGCAAGTTGATGAACATGATGTTTCTTTTATAAGAGAGACAATTAGTCTAGCAAAGCCCGTGAGGGGCTGGGACTTGTTTCGTAGACAGACAGATAGATAGTTAGA
>BMAT01008732.1:229653-250897 GCA_019649035.1 Elysia marginata
TTTACTGAAGGGGATAGAATAAGCCAGATGTGCAATATGGTCACGACTCGTTCTCACCTCTTGTTTTCTAGGATCGACCGAGAAGCTGTGTGTCGTCGCCAGAATGTGTGTGAGCTGACCGTACAGGCCGCGATCCAGTCACAACGTGGGGGATTGTTTGAGGTCGTAGACATCAAGATCACCATCACTGACATCAACGACAACACGCCGACCTTTGACCCTGAGAAGATCACACTGAGAGTGCCGGAAGACAGAACACCTGGAGCTACTTTTGCTCTCCCCACAGCTGTCGATCTAGATCGCGGCCCGGGCAACTCTGTCAAAGGCTACAACCAAGGAGTCTCTACTCCTCGGAATGCCCCGTTCTCTCTGATCGTCAGTGGCGCCTCCTCCCCAGACCAGTTTGGGGCTGTCCTTCGCCTTGAATCCTCTCTTGATAGGGAAGCCATATCTTCCTACGAGATCGTTGTCCAGGCTGTGGATGGCGGGTTACCTGAGCGTAAGACTGGAACCCTCACCATCACCATCGAGGTCGTCGATATCAACGATAGCGATCCTAAATTTGAGCAAGACAGCTACACAGTGAATATATCCGAGATTGCTCCGGTAGGAAACGTTGTGGTCACCGTTGTGGCAAACGACAAGGACTCGGGTGAAAATGGTGCGGTGACGTACAGCGCATTATTGGCATCACAGGAAGACGACGTTGCATCTTCCATCTTCTTTGTGAACACAAGCACTGGTCAGATAAAGACCCTCACCCCTCTGGATACTTATGCCGGAAGAACGTACAGGTAAGCTTCAAATGGGACAAAGTTGCCATTTGCAGTAAGTAAACGAACTGTTCTGATCCATCCTAAATTTGGCATTAAAATAATAATATGATAATAATGCAGTGTTTTTATATAGCGCCCAATCTCCAAACTACCCGAAGTGCTGCACAGATTCTTACAAAATACATAATAGCATTACATTATATACATACTTTACTTTCATATCTCAAACCTGCAAAAGACAAGAATAAATATCAAAATAGTCATAACGGTCATAAGAAATTGCAAACACATGGGTCTAGAGCTTCTTTTGAAATAAACTTTCTGATGTTATACCCCGCAGTTCGTTGGAGAGTGAGTTCCAAATTTTGGGGGCACAATGCATTAGATTCATTAGACGATATACCAGTAAAGTGTCAGTTATCTTTCCCTTAAACATTATTAGCTTAATTTTGTAGACAAAAAGGAAGAGGTGGATGAGGATGAAACCTAAAGTCATAAGAGCTATTCGAATCATGGTGTAAAAATTATTCGTATCCTCCTCCTCTTTGTGGCGCTTTCCCCACATCAGTTCGACTGGTTCCTAGACTAGATTCGTAGTGAGCGTCTTTTCCACTGAGGTCTAATGTGGGAGATGTGTTATTGTTTATGGATGCATTGTGCTCTTTTATGGTCAATCGATAGAGATATTTCTCGAAAGACCCTGGGAAGTGCTGCCAGTGGATTTATTTTAAAATAATTGCTTTGTTAATGAATGGAAAAAAAGTTAGTATTATAAATCTGCATATGATAAATATGGAATTTAAAATCTGTTTCAAGTTTTGTAATAGATTTTAACCTCATTAGTGATTGAGCACTCTTTCACCTTTAAAGCGCTTGTGGAAAACAAAGTAGAAAGTTAATGCAGGTGGTTTTATGTTAAAGCCCTTCCAGTATTATAGTGCAATTTTCAAACCCTACCAGACTGACCATAGAAGCCCGTGACGGCGGTGAGAATCCTCGCACGGATACCACAGAAGTTGTTATAAGTGTGGTGGATACTCACAACAGCCACCCAGCAATAGTGCTCACTGTGTTTGGAGAAGATGGCGTTGGTAAGTACATTAGACTTAGAGATCCCACCCCTGTCTCCTCAGTTTTCAACATGTACCTGTTCGAAATTTTCAGTTGATCGAAATTTCGCCCTACGCGTTATCACAGATCAATACTAGGTCGTTTTTTTAAGTCTTCATAATAATAGATTCACCTAAACCAATGTAAGCCAATTTTTATTTTAATTCAAACTGAATTAAAGAAAGATGATGTTCATCTAAGACAAAATCCCATCGCTTTGTAATCATTTCGTATCCCATGCATAATCCATTAGATAGTCAGAATTTTACCAAATTTCTTCTGCTCATAAGCTTAAACAGTGTTTTCCGAAATGCGAACTGCTTCGAAGCTGTATTCGTTACTGAGTAGGCTCCTGCGATTTAAATGCAGTCTCGTTTATTGATTCAAATTTTTATAATTTTACCACTTGTTTGCTTATAATAAAAAAATTTCTTGTGTTTTTGCTTTTGCTATCTCTTCACTCAGCCCAAGTGTCAGAACAGCACGAAGTTGACTATGTTGTGGCCATTGTTGACGTGTCTGACCCCGACTCTGCCCGCAGTCCCAATGGTCAGGTGTCTTGCTCTCTACAGGCCAATAATCACTTCGGCCTGCAGCCCATGAACGTTGCCATGTACAAGGTCAAACTCACTAAGGAGCTTGACAGAGAAACGGACGCTATCCACACGTAAGTGACTTTACAAAAGTGTTGAGGGTTCTGCATTCCTTTTTATTTTGTTTTGTTTGGGGGTAACTTGTCTTTCCAAATGATATGCTCGAAGAAATAGATACTTTAAGTTTGTTTTTTTTTTTGCTTTTCAGTTACCTTACTTAAAGTGTACAATATTAAACACAAGTTCATCTCTTTTTTTTCTTAACTGCCCACTTTGTCTTTCTTCTACCCTTCTCTGTCGAAACCTCTGCATCCTTATTTCTCTCACTCTGTCTCTGTATCTCTCTTTCTCTCTTGTTTCTCAGTGTCGGCTTTTTTCCAACTATTAGCCTTAATTTAGTTGCGAAATCCTATCTCAAATTATACCACCCATATATCTTTGCTGTACATTCTGAAGCCGTCTTTCCTTTAACGTCTCAAGCTTCCTTCCATTAGACTCCAATATCTCCAATAATGGTTACTTGTTATCTCCTAACTGTGGTATCGTTTGTTCCAGTGTGACGGTGACGTGTTCAGACAGTGGTACTCCACCCCTCAACACAAGCCAAAGTTTTGTGGTGAAAGTCCTCGATGTGAATGATAACGATCCAAAATTTGAGAAGGATTTTTACACAGCTGATGTTACTGAGGGCCTGGCCGGCACGGGAGGGTGAGTAGCCATTTATACTCATCTTATTAATTTGGGTCAAAAATATGTAGACAAATGTTGACATCGTTGATATTACATTTTTGCACCATCGAGATCAAAACAGAAGGGTAAATATCTGACAACTTGTCGAAATGAGTCAAGTGTCGCAATTTTCACATTACTAGGCGTTCGAATTTGAGCAGTGCATTTTTCCGGAGATTCCAGGAGTTCAAATGTGGACACTAAATTACCAAAAAAATTGTGGAAATTTGGTAGAACTTCTTCCGGTGGGAAGTTTACAGATCTTCTTTTAAAAGATGTGAAATCTCAAACATCTGACCTCATCTTGACTGTTCGCAAGACAAAATAAGTTCTATAGCTACGGACTAATGTGTTAACGTGGTTGACTTAAGATTGTACAAAACTTAGATAGCTCTGATAGAAGTATTCAATTCAGATAACTGACAGCAATTCAAAACATTAGTAAATCAATAGAAAAAACTCAGTCTGGAGAGAAAAAGTCTTGTTTTTATTTGACATCGAAACAAATGCAATAAGGTACTTTCTTCTTTAGCTTGGAGTAACTTAAGACCTTAATATATACCTCCTTCTTAAAATATAAATTCATTTTATCATCTCCAATCTTTTATATTTTATTTAGCTACCTGAATTATCAGATTGATTATTGATAAATATCTAGTAATTATAACCCTCTAAGTAGTTCTCGACATATTATGTATTATAACCCACATTATATTCTCACATTCAGGGGCTCCGTGGTGGATGTGTTGAGTGCTTCTGACGCAGATGAAGGCGCTAACGCTCAGATCAGCTTTAGACTCGCACCTGATGCTGATTCGGATTTTGGTATCTACGCCGACGGCTCCCTGGTAATAACTAACCCAGCTGGCGTCGACAGGGAAGATCCGATCAAAGGGAAAATAAGGAACCTCACAGTTCTGGCTGTGGACAATGGCAACCCTCAGAGAACAGGGTCGGCATTGGTCAGAATTACTATAAAGGATATCAACGACAACGCGCCAGAATTCACTCAACCGGCGTTTCATTTCAGTATTCCCGAGGATGCTTTACCCGGCAGATATGTTAATTCTGTCTCAGCAGAGGACCCCGATCAGGAGATCAATGCCATTTTTTACTTCCGTTTAGCGGATGCTGCTTATAACTTTGGATATTCTAACATCGGGCAACTTCCTTTCAATGTGAGCAATGACGGACAAGTGAGGGTTAACGGCAGTCTAGATCGGGAGAAACGAGCTAGTTATACCTTCCTCGTTCTGGCTATTGATCTAGGAGAAATGACACACCTTACTTCCACCGTCTCTGTGCATGTTAAAATCGCAGATATTAATGACAATTCTCCCTACTTCATTTTCCCGACAGACTCTAACTTTACAGTGCATGTCCCGCACACACTGGGTGCCAACACAGCCTTCTCAAGAGTGATTGCTCGCGATAAAGACGACGGGAAAAACAGCGAAGTTGTCTACACGAGAGAGGGCGGCAATGGATCTCTCTACTTCGATGTGGAAGCGACCTCAGGGAAAGTGGTCCTCATAAGAGCGTTGACTGAGAATCAACTCGGTCTACACCTACTGACCGTAACCGCCCGTGATAAGGGATCAAATGTCCAGCTTGCAACTCAGGCGCTACTTCAGGTTGTAGTCTACGAGGGTAATGCCACCATGGCAGGCCGACGAAGTGACGACGATGACGGTATTGGCTTTAGGAACATCATTGTCGTGGTGGTACTGCTAGTGGTTACTGTGGTGCTCTCCCTGGCCATCCTTCTCACCATCGTTCTCATCAGGCGAGTTGACAGGCAGAGGCGGCGCTATCATGCCAAGGGTGCGGAGATGAAGGTGGATTCAAACATGCACCGCTTGAATATCACCACAAGTTCCACGCTGACTGCCGGTCTCCAGTCGTCCACCTCCTCCACTCACTCGTCTGCCTCTTCAACGACCTCTTCTCCGTCGCCTAACCTGCCTCCGGATCTCGCTGGAAATAATAAGAAAAAGAAAGAGGTGAGCTTTTCTTTGGAGGACGACAACAGGAGTTCATCGGGTCCAACCTTTACCTCTTTTAACCCCGTGATCTCTGTCCAATCTGACAAGTATGATGCTATTCCTGAAGCGGATAGAGGTAAAATCAAGGTAAGCATTTCATTAATCTAATGTTTACTTAGTATTTTAGTTGTTGTGTTGTAAAAAGATTTGTGGCAACGAAAACACACTCACAGCTTCTGTGTGGTAAAGATCGAAGAGTTTCTGTTAACAAAATTTATATTATCTGCAATGTTTGTAAGAATGTATGTCTTTCCTTTCCACTTTTATTTGCACTTAAAACTCTAGCATATAGGTAAAACAATAATTTACGTTTAAATTTAAATAAAATTGTATGATAATATATGTTCCCTATACTTTGCCTATTGTTTTTTTTTTCTTTCCCACATTTTCTTATCTCAGCATTTTTATTCACAACTTTAAACCTATTATTGACATACGTAGCCGAAAAAAAGGGTTAGAAAAACTTTTAGCTAATACAATCTGGTATAGTTTTGTTTGTCAAAGGCTATTGTCACATTATATCGTCTAAAGAAAGTAAAATTGAGAGCATACATATTTTTTCATGCTGACACTCAGGCGACTAAGTGATTAGAGAGAAAAATAAAAGTTTTAGTGGGAATTGGCTTGTATCAAATAGTGTTAAATGATAGAGAAATCGAAGCAAGTAATGAAGCAAATTATATTAAAATGGCTTTGCAAGACGTTTTTTTAATCAATGAAATTATGACTTCTGCATTATGTAATTAGGATGAATCGAAGACTAATTAATCCGCCTTTTTAAAAATAAATTGCCCGCCAAGCTCGATCAGCTGAAAAAGGGATGGCGGGTTGTTGGGAAGTTCTTAAAGTTTCCACTATCATGTGTTTTCCAGAGGATCGAAGATAGTGGTGCAGTCAATGTTCAAGTAAAATCTCAAAATGTTATCTTAATGCCAATTGCCAACTGTTCTAAGCTTCAGCCTTTTATTGTGAAAGTGCCTCAACGGTTTTACACATGTGGGCTGTGGAAGACGAAGAACTTGTGGTGTCGTTATTGTAATCCGGTGTATCTATCTCTCTTTCCCCACCCTTTCTCTTTTGACTCTCATTTTCCGGCAACAACATTGTTTCGATTTTGTTCTTCACAATCTGTTAATATGTCGGATTTATTTTCACAATATTAATGTGGAGTTTAGGACGTGTATGATTTTGCACACAAAGGCTTGCAGAGCAGACTCAGATACATCCATTTGTAAACTTCCGAGGAACTGTGTAGTCTTTTGAGCTTCTACATTACCTCTGTCAGATGAAGTAATCAACCTATGAGGTTTTTTTTAACATAACAACTGCGTCCTGTGTTTTTGCAAAATGAAGTAAAAATTTTCAACGGGAAAACAATCACTTTTAACAACGTATTATATGGAGAGTTTATCAAGGACAAAATGGCGTTCGTGGCGTTTTGCCCCCAAACCCCTCTAGTCTCCACCTTTCCGCCTAGCGGTTTCCGCAGATTGTTTGGTTTACCCCTATTGACTTGTTAGTTTAAGGAACGTTTCACGTCAGGTTCGTTACAGCCAATTAAAACAACGCGTGTATCTTTGATAAAGCTAAATTCAGGCAGACACATCTCCCCGATGAATATAGAATCTTTGTTATGGTTAGCTTTCGACAAGTTTTGTCTTTGCTTTAAGCTAGATCAGATTAAGTGTTTGAACGTTTGTTTTTCTATGCTGTGGAGTGTAATTAACTATGTTTCCCGCCAATGTTATTTTTCTTTTTTTCAATTTGGTTTCGTTTTCTTGTGGTGTCTTTCTCTTGCAACCCAATCTCTATCTCTTTGTTTCCCTTGTCTCATTCTCTTTTATTTCTTATCCTTCTCATTCCATGTGTTGTTTTTTTTAAGCTACATTGCCCGCATAGTTGCATTTTTCTTTCCTGGTTCGGTTTTAATCCGTTTTAGGTGTCCGATAAAATGATAGAAAGAGATAAAGAAAACTTTTTTTCCCGTAAAACGTTTTAGAGATAGGTCCTCTCAGTAGAAACGAAACCCTAACTTTACTACAAGTTTTGAACCTAGTACATGCATTCTCAACAACACTGCAAGTACAATGTAGTACCAACTTTCACCCTTCTCTAAATTTTCAATTGTTGAAGTTGATATCAGAGATGCATTCACATAATGAAAACTGCTTTCTCGTTAATGACATTTCCCCCCTCAAATTTCTCCTCAAGCCGGAGCTGTTTTCTAGCAACCACTACCAAGCCGATAGACACAATAAGAGCTCGGGGCTGAAGAAAGACATCAACAGCCTGAATTTTCACCAGGTGCACCCAATCCCTCACCAGAAACCTCTCCCACTATCGTCCACATCTTCTACATCTTCATCATCTACCGCCAACACCAACAACCACGGTGGCGTGGGCAACAGCGGCAACAACAATACTCTCAGACAGGTAGGGCTAAACAGTAAACACTTTCCAGTTCTTCTAACTTCTAGTGTTTTCTTTGTCTATAAGTTGTACGTGTGTGTATAATTTTATTTAAATCTTGAAAGGTTTAAAAGAAAAACTCTTTGATTTGCTCTGAAATGATGAAAAACCCAGGGGCAAAGAAAGTAGACATCGTACTCAGTGTAAAGCAGAGGCCGACTTATTAGATTAAGATTTTGATTGAAGCCTTCGTGAATTGTCAATAAAGAAATAAAGACAAGCAAAATTAATTGCAGAGTGCATTGCTGTGCACTCAGCAACTTCAAATTGAACTCATTCGTGATGATGTGCTCTGAGTGAAAAGTAGTACAAATGGAAAACTTTTGTTCGCTCTTCTATTGGTTCGGTGGTGGACGAATGAGCAACGTTGTATTCGGAAGTGATTTCTTGGCAAGCTGCGAATCCTTCTTACTTTCTCTAGCCTTGTAGCTTTTTCAGCCAGAAAGCCTTTGCTTTTCTCTCCTTTTTTTCTGATCAAACAATTGACACATCAGCTCAGGGAAATCTAGGTGTAACTCTCACGGGACTTAATTTTATCTTAGAAAGGAACACGTCTTAAAATTGATTTTCCTGAAGAATCCCCGATCTATTGCTTACGAACAAAATCGAGCTGATGCCAAGAGGTTCAATAAAAACAGTTTTTCAAGAATTAAGGTCAGAAAAGATTTTTTTCTTCTTAATAGGAACAATTCTTGCATTGTAGAACATTAATTTTGATGTTGAAAAAACGAAGGAGCCAAAAACGTTTTTAGTTGTTTTATTGTTGTTGCTTTTTTGTTTTGCTTTTTCTTCATCCAATTCTGCTTGGTTATGTTCATTTGCCTGCGAAGATTAATCTTTCTTTTGAGTCTTTGTGTTAATGGCAAATCCATATGCTGGCTTTTAACATTTTCTTTTACGAAATGTTATTTTATTTGCGTTTGTGTAGATATTTTAGCTTATGAAGTATTTTTTTTTAATAAATTTGTTTTTTATTCAAAACATTTTATCTGCATCACTTTAGATTCTCCTAAATCTGCGCATTAAGGGGTGTTTAAAGATGAACATTGACCATTTGTACGTTTCCTCACAAACTAGTCCATTTCGCAAACACCCCACCCCCTTCCTTCTTAACCCTCTTTTCGCTATCTCTTAATCACCCTCTCTCTTTTCTTTATTTTTTTGTCATTCATTATCTCTCTTTTTCTATTGTCTCTCCTCTTTTCCTTCCTCTTTATTTTTTTTCTCTTGACATTGTAATTGGGGCCAAAAATATTTTTTCTAAAATAGCCAAAACTGTAAACTATCGCTTTATCATTTAGAGTGGAAAACTGAATGACTCATGAACCTTCTTAACTTACAGTTGCCCCACCATCATGACGACAATCTCAGTGATGTCAGTGGGGACATGAGCACCAGTGATAGCGGCCGAGGCGGAAGTGACGTAGAACTTCAGAGTCACGGAGGCGTTTCCAAAGATTCAGGTAAGTTAGAGTTTTCATTAAATTACCATTTTTTGGCCAGTATAATATACATAATTACAGACAGAATAGGTTCACAAATTTTAAGCATGCCATCATACAAACTTTGAGTTTTATCAAAAACAGTTATCCTCTTTAGAATTGTTACTTGAAAGAAAACACTGAAAGGGTGATACATGTATTGACTATTATTTTATTTAGGGGCTCTTATAATAAGGTATTATTTTGCAAGTGACCGGAACCTCCTTCAGATCATTAGAGAAAGACTTTCATAACAGCAAGTGCCACGCCTGGGCTAAGCCTGCTTGCTGACCGCAACTATCCTTCATCAGTGGCATTATCACTGGCATTAAACAGCTACAGACTTGGCAGTTATGAAAAATCACCAAGACTTCTCTCTTACGAGTCTTCTCTGCTTTTTTCCCAGAAAATTTATCTAACCACCACAACCATGCGACCTTCTCTGCTATTCTTTACATTTTTTGTCTGTTTGTCTATCCCCCCTCTCTCTCTCACTCTCTCTTTAGGGCAAGATTAATGCTGGTTAGCGGTAAATAACTTTATCCACAATGATTATTCTGTTTTGCAACTGATAGCGGCTAAATTTAAGATCTAAGGCATGAGTTATCAGGCTCGTATGATTTTCAAATAAAACTTACCGCTATGCAACTTATCTAGATTCTATATTCCGAAATTTTAAACATAGTAGCATTTGACTTTCTTCGTTTCGTGACGTGTACTCAACTTGCCTGGTACAAGGAGAACAAGTCTATTCCATCACTGGTTACTTGATCTAGATCTACTAGTCTTTACCTCAGCCATGGCTAATAATTTTGCAGTAAAAGCTGGACATAGGACTACGTCACTATCGCAATCAACCTGTAAAAGTTGAAATAAAACCGGCTCTCATGTCTTGACCTGAGTCCAGTATCCATATCTAACTTACCTAAACAAGTTCTACCACAGCTGCTGTTACAAGGCTGGCACCTGCCACTGCTGTGTGGATCTGGGTTGTCTGCCCTTGATTGCCTGTCTAATTTGTTGTGATAGATCGTCTCTGTATCTTGCCTGATTGTCTTTATCACTTCTGAAGTGCCAATGAGGGATGCCCGCTGTGTAAAGATGTACCCGCTGTGAGGCGATTTGCTGCTTTGAGGGTCATACATCAGCCAGTAGGGTAGACTAGTAACACCTTTGTGTTAAGATTGACATTCTGCTTACAAGACTTAGTTAATCTTAGAACCATTAGTTTAAATCAAGGGTCAATTAGTGCAAAAGTAGTAATTGTTTTGAATATAAATGTGGATGTGTTTTTCTCTATTTTTTTTTTTTGCGAACACACCTTAGTCCTTTTATGTCTCGTTATTATTTGTTTTTTTTAATGCACAAAATTCGTTTCCTTATATTATTTTTCTGAGCTCTGCTATAGTTTTTTTTCTTTTCCCTTTTCCGTCCTTCTATGAATACCAGAACTGAGTCAGGGTTAGAGCAAATTTATAATTGGAATCCTTTCTAAAGGTTGAAAAAATAAAGCGTAGTTTTATGTTTATCGTAATTGCTACAAAAAAGATAGAAGGATTAACTACGATTTTAAAAGCCGTTTAAATAATCAAAAAATCTGTCTGGTTTTTATCAATAGCAAAGAAAAAAACAAGTTTAAACTTAAAGGATGACTCTTTCCTTGCTTAAAGTATAACATAAGTCTAAAGTTTTAATTTTGTTTCTAGCTCGCTTTCATGTCAGTTCAGCTTTTTTACTCGGCCAATTATCGTAAATAGTCTTATCCAGCTTGGGTGAGCACCACCGGTGGTATCTTTATATCCGCTACATCCTGTTGGCTCTTCTTCTTCTCAGCATAGTGTAGTAGTGGCCGTAATCTGTACTGTCCAATGTTTAATCTCATTCCGTCTCCACATCTCAATGTGGTTAATCTCCCTTGCCAAGTTAATACATCTCTTTCGTGCCGCCGACAGTTTTTATCAAGCTGTACTGTAGCCCATTCAGAATGTGCTCACATTAGCGATACTACATGCATGCACTCATCGTCTTCCTTACTTCTGTTGCCGCTGTCTAGCACTGTATTCTTCCTCTTTTCTTACGTCATCTTGCTTTTACATCCGGCTTTTCTTCCTCCATTATCCTCTTCTCTTTCTTCTTCCATCTTCATCTTTTTTGCTATCTACCATTTAAAATCCCATTTCGATAGCTGTCCGTCGATGTCTGTCTTACAATCTGTCTTTTTTCACCCCAGTTTTTCTATGCCTCTGCCTCATCCATTCTGTCCATGTCTTGAATTGTTTCAATTTTGCGATATTATAAAATCCTACGCGTAGTGATGTCACTAGATTATTTGTACCTTGAATCTCTCTCTCCCTCTCTATCTATCTCTCCCTCACTCTATCTCTCTCTTTCTCTCTCTCTCTCTCTATCTCTCTACATCTCTCTTTAGTTCTTCCCCAAATTTCATAACCTCTCTCCTATCTGCACCCACCCACACTTCACGAAGTTTAAGAGCTCTTTAACGCCTACTCATCACTAAAACTGTGAACACACTCCAACCTGTAATAGAGATTTTTTTTGCCTTCGGCTACAGACATTCTAGCTATGCTCTTTGTTCCTGGTTTGCATTTCATTGGATTATTGAAGATGCAACAATTATTTTCTTGCGAAAGGGGGGGGGGGTCCTCATTCATACAAGCTTGTGAAGCCGATGTCGATATTTTACAATAAAAACAAAAATCATATTTAAGGCATGACGTGGCTTTTACCATTCAAAAAAAAAAAGTTAATATTCAAATGTCCGCTTTTGTTTTCTCTTATGCATTATTGGAGATTCACCGCCTTAAACTCATGTTGACTGAAAGCCAAGTTTTTCTTACACAAGCGACATGTTTAGAGAGGCTTTGGTAAAACAGTTGTGTTCTAGTCGTGTCAATCAAGTCGTTCAAACCCTTGTTTCATAAAAGCTTTGTTTTTGGCATTGAACAATGATCAATCAGCACTTATTTGCTCCAGATCTTTTGCAGTCGACATTTGGTGTGTTTTTTTTTTGTCTCCCTGTCCCTCCAAGCTTGCGTGACTTCCTACTTAGCTGTAGTTATCACATCTGTTTTTGCCTGGTAGCTTACATCTTTGGCCGTGGTATAGTTTCAGTTTGAATAATGTAGGAGCAGGCGAGTGCAACGCAGTGGAATTTTTTTCTGCATGTGTGAGATGTAAATAGACAGAGAACTATAAAGGAGAGAGTGAGAGAGACATACACTTTAGAAGGAGAGAGGCTTAGATAAACGAAGAGAGAGAGATAGTAAAAACAGAGAGAATGGATAGATAGTGAAAGAGAGAGAGAGAGAGAGAGAGAGAGAGAGAGAGANNNNGGGGTACGAAAAAGGACAGTGTGATTCAATTTGGGAAAGGGAAATGTAAAAAATCCTCTGTAAAATCTCGATACAAAATTAAACATTAAGCTGCTGAGCCACAAGTTATTTGATAAACCAGGATGTCAATGGCTTCCACAAATCCCGTTCCATAAATCTACCCACCAATATCTAGGTATACACGTAGCTTTTACTCTCAGAAAACACAAAGCTTGAATGCAATACAAAATGTGCATTAGGAAATCTGCAGCCCTTTTAGGCAAGCAAAGAGCGCGTTTCTTCAGGCGTTGTAAGGTGCCTTGGGTTTGGGTCCCATGAGACACATTTACCTAGGGATCTGACACTGGCATGAACCAGCAACCTTGGGCATTGATTTGTGTGTTGAGGATAGCCTCTGGCAGGCGTTACTCGTGAGGAATATTAGGGTGATTCTATAAAGCAACACGAATATTGCATGCAAGACGAAAATGAACGCTGACAAGCAAAGTTGATAGAAATGGATAATCTGGACAGAATATTTGACATATCTTGCAAAGTGACTATAGGAGAGCTATTGAGAGTCGGGGTCCAGTGGTTTTGGAGGAGCGAGCGAGTTTTTAGCATGAGACAATACTTCAATTCCTCACCGGTCAATTTTGTAAAAGCCCAATTCGCTAGCTAAACCTAGGTATATACCGGTTGTTGGTTGGTTGTTTGAGTTTTAACGTCCCAGTCAACTTCGAGGTTATATCAAAGACGGCTCTGGGGACAATTGAAAGCGTGCTGCCACACTGTGATGTAAGGAGCGCTTGCATACACCACACCCAGTCATATTATCCTGACACCGGGCCGACCAGACTTAACACTAAATCCATAATGCCAGACACTAGGCGACCAGCTGCTAACACCAAAGTCCTTGGTTTGACTCGGCCGAGGATTGAACCGCGCACCTCCCAATCTCTTAGCGAGTGTCTTACCGCTAGGCCACAGAGCCGGTGGTATATACCGGTACTTCAAAAATAAAAAATATACATGTAGTTCAAAGTAAAATTATTTTTTACCATGACGCCAAGACTTGAGAAATTGACCCTATAACGATTTTAAGGCCTTGTAGAACTTTTAGTTACAAAAAAAAGTTATTATATAGTAATGAAAATAATACTATTAAGATGAAGAAGAAAGAAAAAATAAGTGAAGACAAAAGATGGAGCATTAAAAATTGACACCTTTAAATTTTCAGGAACACCCCAAAACGTGTATAAAAAGGTGTTTTGGTTTTTAAAAGTTTGCATTAAAATTTAGGAGAGAATTGACTATTAGTTAATAATGGGTACTTTGATAACCCTACACCTTCATGAGAACCATGGCCACCTCACCCATCATTCGCTTATCTTGGTGAGTACAGCGACCCCCCTTAATTGATCAAAGCGCAGTTGTCATGTCGTCGTCGTCGTCTTCTCCTTCTTCTTCTTCTTCTTCTTCTTCTTCTTCTTCTTCTTCTTCTTCTTCTTCTTCTTCTTCTTCTTCTTCTCTTACTTTTTCTTAATCTCTCCCCCCCCTCTCTCTTCCCCTTTCTTTCGATTGCCATATATTATTAATATCCAACAGCACGATTTCAGTATTTTTCGTTAAGATTTTCATTTATTAAGTAATGTCTATTTTTCAGCTAAATAGACAGGGGTCGTTATCCTGTTTGAAGACTTGCCCCCATTTTGTGCATTTGTAATGGACTAGCCCAACTTCTGTAGTTGCTTCAATTGGTGCATCTTTGATTTGGGAATGTAAGCTTTCATGTATTTCAGCTAATTTAGCCACAGGACATCAACTTACTGATAAATGTTGCCAGTTCATTCACATAGATCTGTGTAAATCAGTGCAGTCAATCTACCGAGATTGCCACAGAATTCACTGTGTGGGTACAGACCGCTTGCGACTAACGCGTGCACGCGTGGAATAATTTCACTCAAATTAACGTGAGGACTCACTCCAACTCACTACTCACACGCGACCACTCAACTTCTGTCTTCTCATGATGATTGACTTCCCCTCAATCTTGCCTCAGGCTATTTCTTGCCTTTTCCGCGCTTAGACGCCTCGAAATGAACGCGGCCCTCGAAATCAGCGTATATCTATCATAATCTTATACACAGTGACACTGGGGAAAATGTAGTGGTAATGCACTTGGCTTTGGCAAATTGAATGTAGCGTAGTATGAATCAATGTATCGAAAGGGCTTCAGGCGGTACTATTAAGAGGATGTATTGGTACTGGTTACGTTTGACCTGGTTATTACAGTCAACAACAACAAGATCGAAACAAACGCTACTGCTTTTGTTCAGAGCGTTAATGTGATTTGTCTTTCAGAGGTCTTAATTTAGTCTTTTATTGACAACAAATCAGTTGTATTACGGAAGACATTCAATGGGGTTGTAAATACCAACAACTTTTACTTTAGCCCTTCGAAAAGAACATGAGTTTCGCATCAAGTCTTCGTCTAAAACATTTCTTATCTGTTTGATAATTGCTTAATATCGCTTGTTTTCTTTCTCCTGCTTAATATACCATCACTCTTCCAGAGCTGCTTATACATAATACAATCTATTACTGCATAAACAAATCCGAGAAAATCGAAGGAAATTATAAATATCTTTTTCTTGTCCTTCTCGCCAAGTCCACAAAATCTTTTGCCTACCTTCTCTGACACATTAGTGGGACTTGTATTTAATAAACATGTTTTTTTTTACTTTTCTTTAAAGTTGTTTATATCGTCGTCAAGGCAACCATTCCTTTACTTGTGGTTCTGTGGGAGTCTTTAGGCTCAACAATTTCCTATGACAAGGTGCCTAGCATCTTCAAAATTGGGTTAAAGCAGGAAAACAGCTATGTCAATTACTGATGTTTTGGGTCGCCCTTTCCTTTTCGAAATAATCTTGTTGTGTGCTGTGTTCTTGAGATTATTAAGGTCAGCCCAGATGCAAATCAAGTTTAGAGAGTCATCAGTGTCTTGTTGCTTCTTAGTAGGGCAGGAATATTGACTTCCGTGTATGGAGAACAGCAGGCCGAGGGTAGCGCCACAGGAACTCCACGTTGTCTGTCGATTGGATGAAGATTTTCATTCTTTTTAATGTAGCAATGTATTGATGAACTAGGCCGTTTGTGTTTGCAAAATTTAAAAAAAAGCGATTGACATCGATTATTGATATTGCGATCACATTAGATTTCCGGATAGAAGTTAAAAAAGTATGCGTGCGCGCTAGGATTGGGGAGGGAGCGAGAGGCAGAAGATTTTGTAAGAAATGAGTAAAAGACACAGATTTCTAAGACTTTTTGTGTTTGTTTGTTTTTTTTTTGTGAGATGAGATTTACAACGTAAGAGTGATAATGGACTTAAACAAGACATTGTTACATTAATTTAGGTAGGACACAGCGGATCTATACATACCAATTCATTATTATTATTTACGTTGTCTTTATAATTCTATAAATTTGTTTTCATTGGGTTTTCTTTCATCGATTTTTTTTTCTTTCTGAACCTTCTAAACTAATTTTTGCTCAGATTTCGTACAAATACACTGTCATTAATATGAAGATATAGGTATTACCAAAATACTTAAATGATTTGTGAGAACAACAAATTGATTTTGACTGAGAGAAGTCATTGTGAAATTTTTTCAACACTTCACAATAGAAAAAAACTAAGCACAGAAGTAACTACATTTTTATCATTTTTTAAAACTTTAATTTGTGTTGAAAACATAGTCAGACAACCTAATTTTAATCGATAATTTATTTCTTGACTTTTTTTCACAGGCGACACTTCTTTTGCCTCACATCGCGGCTACAACCCCCACAACAACCTGAACGCCACGTTAAGCAACAGCAGCAGCAACAACAGCAAAACAGGCGGCCTCAATCACAGCAACATTCACACCAGCAGTAAACCAAGCGGCGGCACTAAGTCAGTCCATTTTCAAAACATTCATCCCGAGCCCATGGGTCTGGGAACGTTTTTGCCACCTCCAGGCAACCACTCAAACGTGCCGACACGCCCACCCCGTCCTGGCCACGCCCCTAGCGCTGTCAAGTACATCCCTCAAACATCGTCCACGTCGTCCAACCCGTCCCGCTACACACCAAACCTGTTCTCAGACGACACCGGAAGTTACGTCAAACTCGCGAACCATGATGGCCGCCTGCTATCAAATCCTTCCCCGGTCCTCCAGGCACAAGGCCGCAAGCAACAACCAGCTATGCCCATGAACACTTTCTCAACAAATCAAAATAGCCGGTTTCCGCCCGGGTCTGCTCGAGCGCGCCCCGAAGTCGAGTACATGGACATGACGGGCGGCCGAGCTTCCTTTACGTCTCAAGGTTCTAACCAGTCCAACTCGAACATTGACTGTAACGGAACCTGGGACGGGGATACTACAACTTCCGGAAGTTACACGGTGGATGCTCATGAACTCTGTGACGAGATAGACAAACTGTTTTTCGACGAAATCCAGGACGTTGTTGTTTAGCTCAACGCCAGTTTTTATTCCATGCATTTGTGTATTTAACTATAACACTGGGTGCAGCCTGCTTTCACCAATCCCAAAGCACAGCTCAAAGAAGACGTAACAACTTCTTACATGATAATGATTATGTTTAAAATTTACAGTTATTTAAAAGATAAACATTCATAGAAGATTCCGTGTTGTGCTTCTCTTGCTGAGTATGCTAAGGACTGATCACCCTATATTGCGAGTGCGCGAATGTAGAAAATCACGATCATTTATTGACTCGGAACGAAAATGTTCATCTAGAGAGGAATGAACGTTAGGGAGATTTCGGCTAAAGAACATCGACTCCTTAACCGGTGTAGACCCTTCATTCGGACTGGCTTTTTTGTAAATGCAGGTGTGTCCCAATGACTGTGTGGTGGAAACCTATCTTGAAATTGTGCGCATTTTGTGGTTCTTCGTTCTTAAAAATTGGACTGGCGATGAATAAGCTTTTAACAGCTGGAATGAGACTCTTTTGTTGCTATAAAAATCTGGAAAAAGTTGAAGTGTTAGGATGGAGAGGCATCGCCTAATAATCAACCTGAACAAGCAACCAGGGTAGACATTGTAACTAGTTATGAGTTGTATATGAGGTTGTTAGATAATAAGCCATGTTTTGCTCCCTTCAAAATAAAATATCTAAGGTTATAATAAATTAAGAATTATTAGTCTAATTTACAAGGGAATAAGTTGCATTTCTAAGAACTGATAACGCAAATGTCTCAAAATTGTTATGTATGCCTGATTTATCCTTATCGCTTTTGTCAAATAAATTGACCATTGAATTACTTGGTTTTATTGTCTTCATTCGGTTTCTAGGCAATGACAAACGTAGAGTCTGCCACAAACACAGTGATTGAGTAAACAGCATACGATTAGTGAAAAGTGAATGAGACATAATTTGTATAGCTCAACATAAATCTTGGGAAATCCGTTATTATTAGTATTGAAAATACTTAATTTTTAGCAAGAATCATTATCAATTCCATGATCTTGCTTTATCCTTCTGTTTCATTTATAATTTTTTAATAAGTAACCACATTTCTTATAGCGTCTATACAATCGTCAAATTAGTAAAGAAGGCCCAAAATATTTCATTCAGCTAAAACATTATGGACTCGCTGCAGAGATGAATATCAATATACCCATATTAGAATGTCTTGATATAACCATTGTCCTTATTATCATTTAAATCCATTATCCTTTGACATCTGTCTTCCTTAGCTTACCCGATCTCTACACAGAGGCTTTGACTGACATATCATGTATCGGCACAGTGTTAGAAATTATCGTATCATACAGATATTTTGCAGAAAAAACGAGCACGATATCAAAATGATGTTACATAAGACTTTGTAGATATTCGATGACAGAGCATATAGTAGGATAAACTGCGCGATGAATGATCAAGTTGTTCCTTTTGTTGCTTTTGGTCTTGAAATCTACGACCAAATCAGGTTTTTGTGTTTTATGTTTCTTCTTTTCCATTTTTGAGGAGCTATGACGACTGGCGGAGACGCCAAGTTAAATTTTTTGCTTTTTTGAACGTGCTTAGGACAATAAGCAAATTCTAAATTACTTTTGTTTCGTTATAAATACTTATAATTGTTGACATAATACAAGAAAAAATTTTTTAAGACGGCAGTATGGTAATATATGAAAATAAGAATGTTATCTTAACGTGTGAGAGATTTGTATTAAAATACTAATATTTTGAGTGTTAATTATCCATACATCCTAATATCATCATATTCCTAAACTCATGACTATAATGACACACGAGTGGTTTACTTGGAGATGGTCCCAGACGTGTTTGCTTTTTTTGTGTTTTGTTTAGGATCTATATAACAATTGAATTGCGACGAATTTAGCATTCTCACTTCTGTAGCGTTGGATGAACCAGTAGGGCAGTTGACCACTATCTGAGAGGTTCCGGGTTCGAGCCCAAGTCCGGAGAAAGTTATATTTGCTCCCCTGTGGTCATCAAGCACTATGATGAAAGCAGTTACAAACCACCTCTCTCTGTCGTGGGCCAAGAAAAGTAAACCCCTACTCGTTGTTCGCTGACGCTCATACAGTATCAAGTGTGGTGGGAGTTACTTTACTTTCTTCCCTTGTAAAGGTTGTAAAACTAAAAAGAGAGGAAAGCAAACATGGGATGCCATCGACATAAAAGACAAATTGAGCAAGATTAAGATAGGTTGAGTAAGAGCGAGATGCTGAAGCAAATATATATAAGGAGTTCAGTGTGTGGACAGAATAAAAGAAAAAAGAGAGAGAAAAAAAGACGGATGCTAAAAACGTAGAGAGTCAGAGGGGGAGAAAAACCATGCTTTTAGAAATACGAAATCAACAATTACAAAGGAGAGTGTTTATTGTCATGAGTTTTCTCAGATATTTCTGTTGTATATATCTAGCGCATGGGAACACTCAACTTTAAAATACTCAGAAATTGCATAGGATATGCAATTTCTTATGCCTGACAGTTTTAGACTTGATATAGTACTGAAGAAGTGTATTGTCAATACACGTTAAACTGTATTTTCTAAATGTGTTTCAATGTGACTAGTTTTTTCTGTTTTTTTTTTTAATATAATTATATGACCCTAAAAGGTATTGGTCAGTTAAGCTGTTTAGATCATAAGTAAATATCCTTACACTCAAGGGGTGACAAATTTTATTTTTCTGCATAGTACGCCTATTTTGTGCTGGCCACCCCCCAAAATAGAAACAAGTACTCCATTTAGGTAAATGTTGTTACTTAATAATACGTAGTAATACACGGAATGAGTTTCCGGTGTCCTAAGAAATAGTTATAGTCCTTTTATTACATCAAGATGTAAGTTAGAAATTGTTAATAGTTTTGTTTTTTACAGTCAGAAGTGCGATTCGAAATAGAATAAAGCAAACACTGTTACGCATAAAAACACCGAACACTTAGTTCGCTATATTTTCAATGAAAATTATCTAGTTTCAATTCTGCATTTGTATTAGTTCTAATATGGTGAAGATAACTGGAAAGAACAAGACTAGTATAGAAAGGTTTAGTATTAATTGGGGCACTCAATTTTTAAGATGACCTGTCCTAATCTGCATGGAAAAAATTGCTTTTGTTATGGGAACGTTCCTTGGTTTTTATAATAAATGTACCAAAAATATTTCAGCTTCATGCCAAAACAAATTTTTATTATGTTGAATATGTCTTGCACTTTAAAGCATGAAAAGATTTTACACGCTTTAGAAATTATTTTCTTGTTTTTATGCAACTGTGGAAGCAAAGAAATTGCACTGAATCGTTATGCCATATTGATTGTTGTCATATGATCAACATACTATGATGTAAATGTCAATAGCCATCAAATTAAACTTGATTTTGTACAATATAATTTCATTGTGAGTAAAATTAAATCTCATCGCTGCGACGATGACATGACGCAAATGTTTCATATGCCTGCTTCAAACAAATGTACTACAATAAAAATTATTGTTTCTATCAAATCAATCCGAGAAGTTTGTTGACTGTATATTTGTTAATGATTTTAGAAAAAATATTTTACCCTAAGTGAACTATTCTTGTTAAATGCAACTAGTTTTCTTCATGTTATCTAACTTTTTGTATGCGCATCTGTTTGTCTGCTTTCTCTCAATCTTTCTCTCTGTCTAACACTCCCATTCCCTAATCACCTATCTCTCTCTCTTTCTCTCTCTCTCTCTCTCTCTCTCTCTCTCTCTCTCTCTCTCTCTCTCTCTCTTTTCTCTCGCTGTCTATGTGTGTTACTCCCTTTTTCATCGAATTGTCAGTATGCTGGCTTGTTTGTCGATTAATCAATAATTTTCCATCTTTCTCGTTGTTTTTTCTTTAGGTAACCTGTACATCTTTTTCTGTCTATCCAACTTCCACTTAAAAACGTAATGATTTACCTATTCTCAGAGGGGGAGGGGGGAGGGGTTATGATCACATTCAAGCAATAGTGTTGTGTGAAGGTGTCTGTATCACAGCATAAATATACATTTATTTTGAATTGACCCAGATTATAGCGTGAAGATGGACTGATTAGTAGAAATAAATTTCAAGAGGAATTATTGCTGACTACTTGACCGCGAAGACGATGATGATGTTAAAATTACGAAAATCTTAATGATGGTGATGATGATTGATGATGAT
>BMAT01008732.1:260169-278211 GCA_019649035.1 Elysia marginata
CGGCAGCTTTTTTATATTCATGCGCTCCTCATTTATAGATATAGATTTGTAAAAGATATAAAAACAAATTTTTATTTGAGATACAGAAAAAAAGAGGAACAAATCTAATTTAGAAAGGTGTTCTCTCAAATTTCAGTTTTTTAACATTTGACTCTTTCGCACTAATCAAAAGACGTATATTCAGACAGATAGAGTGAGAGATAGAAAGAGAGAGAGAAGAAAGAAGAGAAAGACATTGGATAGAGATAAAAAAGAGCAGAGGATAACAAGATCCATTTCAAGAGAATGTGTGGAATTCTGTCAAAAAGACATTAAGGAACTTGGATTTCGTATATCACTTCTGATCTCCACTTGGATGCAGAAGTCAGCATCGCTAATGACTCACACAAAGTTTGCCTTTTCTCAGATGCCCCCGTTTCTAAGTTCTCACTGGATTCTCCCTATTGTACCAATCAACCTAGAGCACTTGGACCGATTATTCCCAGCCCCTGGACCATTGTGTGGTCTGGTCAAAGAGGGAGAGAGCGCAAACACACCGGACGTGACCAGAGGGTGGTCAGGTGGATAGGGTGGACACAAGTCGGGTGGACGGCTGGACAGGGGGCGGTGCCTAGGAGGGGATGAGTGGCCAAACACGGAGGCAAAGGGTCAAAGACATCGAAGACTGGTTCGGATCGAGAGAGAAAAAGAGACAGACAGACAAAGTAAGACGGAGACAGAGAGTATAGGTATAGAGGGACATAATCATAGAGAGAGGGGGAAGCAAAGGGAGAGAGGGAACAATAAAACACGAGATAGAAAACTATGTAAAGAAAAATCAAACAAAGACACAGACAGTCAGAAAGAAGGGTGACAAAAGCAGCAAATTGAATTGCTAAGCCCGTTCCAAAAGTAAACCTTCATAGTCTCTAAAATCTAAATTTGATGAGATTCAGCGTTGTTACCCACATGATATCTACCAGTAAATAAATTCCACACACAATTTTGAATGCAAACGCTGAAAGGCTCTGAATAGTGCTTGCTTTTATATTTAAGTGCTTCATATAATAAGATGATTACTCGGCTGAAAAAAAACTTTCTCTAAATATAAGATTTGTGCTACCGCAAAACTCTAAATTATTCGGGGGTAAGGCGACTTCTTATACATACCTTTATAATACGAGGGAAGTCCGAAAAGAAACAGGAAAAAAGCATAACTCTTGAACCAATCCATATTTTTTTATTCTGTAAACAGGAAACACCAAATCAATGAGTTATCTTTCACGGTGCAAAGTTTCAGCACCATTGATGAACGCACTTTGAACACTGCTGATTCAAAGATGGCTACCCCCATCAAAGACCGGTCAAAGCTGGAGGTCAGAGCTGTTGTGCGTTTTTTTTTTCTAAAGGAATAAGACCTTCTAAAATTCACAAACAAATAGCGAAAAAATATGGTGAGGTACTATGTGAAGATCTCGAGTGTATCAATAGTGTACTTGGTTTGGAGAAGGCCAAACAAGTCTAAATGATGGGCCAAAGAGTGGTCGCCCGAAGACATCGACCAATGAGGAGAACACCACTCGTGTTGACGAGCTCATCACATGTGACAGGAGGATAAAGATAAGCGAGATTGCTTTGAAACTCGAAATTCCAAGGATTACGGTTCATGAAATAGTCCATGACACTTTGCGAAATCTGAAGGTGTCTGCATGATGGGTTCCAAAAATGTTAATGGAGGATCACAAGCTTCAAAGGGTTGAAATTTCACCACGCTCTCTGCCAACAAGACAATGGAGATGAGGATACGACGCATATTGGTGTGGGGCTTGGTGGAGACTTTCAAGTAAAGAATAACCTATTTGACAATCTGATTACTGGTGATGAAACTTGGGTCCATCTGAATACCCCAGAGACAAAGCGCGACTCCATGACTTGAAAACATCTATCCTCTCCCGTGACCAAAAAGTGCAAAGTGCAGAGGTCCGCAGCTAAAGTGATGGTTACCGTGTTCTAGGATCCGAAAGGTGTGATCCTCTTACACGTTTTGCCACAGGGTCAGTGTATCAATGCTGCCCAATATTGCAGCACTCTTGATCGCCTCAGAGATGCAATTCATCGAAAAAGACCGGGACTCTTGAGAAGGGGTGTAGTGCTTCAGCTCAATAATGCTACCCCTCATTCAGCAAAACAGAAGTGTAGGAGAGTTTATTTGAGAGGGGCGTGGTAACGCAGGTGGCAACAGTTCACCTGTACGGCCTCTCATTTCGTCTCATTTCGTCTAAGATGCAGGTATTGCTGATGTTTAAAATGTCCTAGGGTGGAGACAGGTGTAAGTCATGTTGATGTATCACTTGTATGAAAATTTCAGTTTGAAGAGTTTTAAGTGACGAACTTTTCGAAAAGAAAACTACCTCCAAATTACTTCCTCACTTGCTGAGGTCAGAGCAGGTTACCGAATCAGTTAGTCTATAGATTTCTGAAGAAGCACATCGAACTGTTACTGGAGATGAATCATTATTATGCATATACATCTGTGAGAACCAAAGAGAAAGGTCAATCTGCAGAATGGGCATACGACAACTATGAACCTGGCCAGGAAAGCTTGTCGAGAGCAAGATTCAAAAGGTCATGCTCAGCTTCCTCTTTGATACATCCAAGGTCATTTTGTGATAGTCAGTTTCCACGCGCACCACGACCAATGTCCAGTATTATAAAATATGTTTGCAAAACGAATTGAGACCAGCAGCAGTCAAAAATGACCCGGACTGTTGCAATCCGAAGTCATATAACAGTCAACACTGTCAGGGTGGCCATTGAGCTACACAAATAATAAATGAGTGGTCAATATTGAAGCATACACACCATTCTCAAGGTCTCAAGTTAAAGTACTTTCAAAACGCTTGGGAAGAAATTGGTGCATTGGTGTATTTCATCGAGATAATGGAGCACAAGGTTTGACTAGATGAGCCAAAGGGTAAATAATATTGTTGTTTCAGTGTAATAGGTGTTCATTTTTATCGCTGTTCAGAAAGAAAGAAGAATAAAATCTTATGACAGAATATCTATCTTTAACCATCTTATGGCACTCAGTATCCGACAAAGCCTTTAACTGCAATGTTGTATTGGACGACCCTAGCGACTCCCGCATCCAAGCGCTATAGGCCTTTGTTACAATGTTTTTAACACAATCTTTCTTTCTTTTAACAGCTGTTTAAGATTTTATTATGAAACGTAAGTTTGAAAACGTGCTGAAATGAGAAAAAAATGTTCCCTTAACCTTTTACTTAATTTTGTTTAATGGTTTTATGTAACAAAATTTTATAAATAGGTTTAAATTGAGATTTTGTTATGTAGAGTCCCCAATCCCACTTTTAATCCAGTGTTTCGGATTTTCAAAAAATTTGTTTATCTTTTCATTACCAATTACTTATGGCAAGTAGTGTTTGGTATCATTTATTGTCATTTTTAGCTGCAAAACTTATCCCCATCTTTGGAATTCAGTTTATTGCATCGCCATTTACTGCCATTTACATCTCTATCATGCCGTATCACCCTCTAACTATTATAAGGTACTTTTGAAATTAACAACTTGATTTTTGCAAAAATTGACATATGAATTTGGCAGAGTAAAGGCAGTTTTTTAAATATTTTTTTTAGTAAAGGAAGCGGTTCCGTAACTAAGGCGTTAATATGTCTGCATGCGAGTTCTTGCAATTTTATTGTAATTAAGAGAACAACTTTGGGATAGTCCGACAAGCTAATTAAAAAAAACAACAACCATGCCTAACTTAGCAAATTCATTTCGGTTATTCCCCAGTATTAGATCAACTGATACAACACAGTAAATTAAAGATTGCTTAACTTGACGATCAAATAAAAAGATTTTAAGTGAGAAAATTTAGCGTCATTTGAGCGTAGACTTACACAATGCGACCTTTTTCGCGCTTTCAAGATCCACATGCATTTTTTAACAAAGTTTTATGATTTACGGTTATCTAGAAAAATCAGCTATAATGTTTTGTTACTTGAAGCGGTTTCAGTTTCAAGCGTCATTTTTTGGGGTTGGGATAAGTTTCAGTCTATATTTTAACTCTTTTAAACGATTGTTATGAGTGTTTAAACAACTCTAAGACTTTATTATACACACGAAAATAAATAAAACATGTGTAAGTTAAACCTTTAGGACCATGGTATATAACCGGAATCCTCAGATTAATCTAAAATTATTTGATTTACATTTTTAAACACTCTGATTGCTTAAGGTGGGTCTTTCCACATGGCTTCAGAGAACAGTTAGCGCGTATTTTTTTGTGTTAGTGTGTGCGTGTGTACATAGGGGGGAGTGGGGAGGTGGTTAGAGTATAGGGGGTGGGATATATAATGCCTTCCAAATCATTTTTGTACTTTGGCATTGATTTTGAAGCGCTTCCATTTTAGCCTTTCTGATTATTCTATTAACAGATTGGAAGTGTCGATCTGTGCCTTAATAAGGCTGGGTTTGAACAGCATCAAACTAACCAGGTAGGCTGAAATAATTATATTCTTAATCGTAATGAAAAAAAATATTTGCGCACGTTAAGAATTATTCTTAAAAAATATTCAACTGCTTTGATTTTCACATGGTCGCAAGAATATCTATTCATTTTATCTGTTCGACTGAGTTATAAAATAACTACAGACTTTGAAAACCCAGACTACTTGAAGCAAGAGATGCTTTCCCTTTACACCAAAAGGCTTTATTTAAAAAAAAAAACCAATTCACTCAATGCCGTAGTGGCTAAGATACTTTTAGCATATTCTCAACCAATGTAGAATTTAAAAAAGTGCCGTGGTCGTATCTTAATTTTCACGTTTTGCCTTCAAGGAAACATAATATTTGTTTTCATGCCTGGCAAGTAGCTCCATGAACAGTTTGTGTTTTGCTACACTGTGAATGTCATCAGTCCGCAGACCTCATATAAAATTCCTTTGCTCACTTCACAATTAGCTGTCTTTTATGCCCAAATATTTCACATTGAAACTTGCACCACAGCTGTGGAGGAATCCCCGTATTTACTCCATAAACAAGGCCGGTTGGGGGATCCCGTCTCTCGAAAAAATAGGGGTTTCCCGAAGAAAAATACTTGAATAGGAGCGTGGAATTTCCGTCTCTAGGCTGAATCACTCGCTACGCCCTTTCTCATCCCAAAGGCCTTGATAGGTGAGAAAACACAGACCAGAAGCTGAGCATGTATCAGGTTTGTCTTTGAGCTGTTTTTCTTTACCCTTTTACTGCTTTAGCCGGCCCGTAAAAGAAGACGATCGCACGGTCTGTCCTGTGTAGAAAATACAGGGTATCATTCAAAATGTTGGTATGAAAGCATCCAGAATGGCCGACTCGTGCCTCACACGGTGATATCAAAATGCTTATATGGTCTATAATGCAAATGATACAATAAGATGTACGACAATCAAAAAATAAGACAAAGGCTAGGCCTATTGAAATTAAACTTTTTGTGTGCCAGTGAGAGCGGAGAGGTTGATATTAGATGATATGTGAATAAAAAAAGTGTTCATTTTACAAGTATTAGTATTGTATTTTAACCAACATAGTTGTTGTACTTCCCTTTTTTTCTAATACGAAAGGGCTTATACAGTACGATTTGTTTTCATAACAACCAAAAACCCATTAAAAGTTTACAGAATTGACGTAGTAAGTTAGATTCAATAAGATAATGACACACCTTAGATTATTCCAAAAACTAGTAACCGGATTTCATAATCAGGCCAGAAACTTTGGCTATAATTTCATAAAAGAACCTCGGGGGAAGATGGTGTACATTAATCATGATAGGGGACTGGAAAAATCATCACTACATGCCAATTTACGACCAAATTTCCATTTATAAAACTTGGGTTTCTATGAAAAATCAGCCAGGGGTAGAGGATAAAAAGAAAATAATGAAATCATCTGCAGAGACCAAAGAATCATCAGTTAATAAACATTATCGCTGTGTTAACTAACCTTAATGGCACTGCACTTTTCGCTTAATAGTTGCAGAGCCCAAAGAAGACCCGATGAGATAAACACGATGGTTGCAGTCTTTAAATCGGTATAGCTTTAATTTTAAGTGTTGATGTTTTAGAAAAATTGTTCAAGTACAAATGTTTAAGGGGTAAGTTACAAAATGGAACTTAAGAAAAGAAAAAAAAAGCTAAATAAGAAATTATGTAAACCACGCTGAAGTATAAAAAAAAAAGTTTTTTTTAACACAGAAAAATGGTCACAACACAAAGCCTCATGAACCGTTATTTCAATGCTTCGTACCGAACATTGCGGATTTTTTGTTCAGAAACACATTTTTTCAAAGGATATCAATGGAAATGCCAATTGGGAGATCCTCAACACAAGACGGCTTGAAATAATAATCACAACGACGTGCTCCGATGTTTTCCTTAAACATCGCAAGCGGGACTTTTTATCACGTTTGAAATAAAACTTAGACCAATTTGATCTGTTGGGCTATCTAGACACCTTGGTAGCTTACTAATTTATACTTGAAAGTCCACAGAAGTTTAAGATAATGTTCCTCTAGCAAACAGTTTGCTGTTTACCTTCTTTGAGGGGCCATGTCCGCCTCAATTTTTAGGTTCCGAGAGCCCACATAACTGTGTTCATTCATATTTCTCAGTGGCTACCCGCATTACAAGTCTTTATCTTTGAATATTCCCGAATTTAAACACGTTTTTGCTTGCCTTTGACTACCTCTTCTTTGTCTCTTCAGTCTCTCTTGGTCCTTCCAATTTCCTTTATTTTCTCTCATTGCTGTGTATTTTTGTCCTTTCTGCTAAAGCTTTAAGGTTGCTAAAACTTCAAGGTCTCTGGCTGCCTGTTCCTTTTTGCTCCTTTCCTGTACCTTATTGTTTATCGATCTTTCACGCACATCCCTTCTCTCTTCTTCCCGTTTCCTTTCCTCTTTTTCTCTTTAATTCTCTCTTCTCCCCCCCCCCTTCTCATTTACTTTCAGCACATCTGCCAATTATGTCATTTATATTTCTTTTTTTTAGTTGTAAATTTAAAAAAAGAGGGTTTAGACTGCACAAACCCACTAAAAATAGTCTAAGTGCTTTACATGGGTTATGCAACAGACCATTGTCAATCCATTTATCTTCAACACTCACAGAGTGGCATAGCTCCAGCATACCGGTACATGCAAGACCTCCCACTGCTTATAGCCGATCACACGTCAATACAGACTTTAAGCAGCAACACGTGAGTATGACGCGAACGTCTGTGGGTCTATTTTTAGAAACTGGTTTCATTATTTCTATAGTTTCTCAATCTGCTTTCCCGATTTTCACGCACGCGTAGTGAGACACGGTGCGTGTGCTAAAGGTCTCTATTATAGCAGGGATGACGCGAGGACATGTTCGTAAAAAATGTGATTAAAGATACTTTCCCAAAGCCTACACGCCGACCCGTCTAACCAGAGCTCGAACTTTGAACCTTTTTGTACGAGAGCCAGTCTTCTACCAACAGACCACGCACGACGCCTCATCTAATCTTTTTAAGCGAGGACCTTTTCCCTCCCGCCCCTCTCAAATTCTCCTCCTTATTTCCCCCTACCCCCTCTCTCTTCAACTCTGTCCCGCTTAAACAAATCAAACAAGACAGTATTCTAAATTTCTACATTCTTCATGCATATCCAAGACAATGTAACTCTCCTTTGTTTGAGCATTATGTAGATTTCTTCGAGTGTATTGACTTAGCTACTGATGAGTGCCCGAAGTGTCAAGGCGCTGGTGGTGGGCCACTATTCTCTACCGGGAATCTGCTAAGGGCACGGTATCAATGGAGCGAAGAATAATACGCGTTAAGGACCCTATAAATGGACAAGACCCTTTAATTAGCATATCAACAGCATCCCACTAGCGACAGAACCCGCCTTCACTGCGACATGTCATGAGACGTACTTTTGATTAGTCTGAAAGTTTACCGGATTTTTTTCCCAAATGAAAATTGCTATTCAACAAGTTTTCTACACCTGTTGTTATTACTGCTGACGATGTTGTTTTTGTTTCCTCTTGTTGACTTGAAGTTGTAAGAAAAGATATAGTATTGCGTTAGAAGAACGATTTTTTTAAAACAAATACCTTTATATCAGTTGATAAGGAGATAAATCTCTTTTCACCGAGTCAGTTTAGAAAACTGAATGTCGCCAGCTTTTTTTTTTTTAGAAAGAAAAGCCCTAAACCCTGCAAAAAGAAAGAAAACAATCTTAACTGCTCTTTGACAAGGCGCTCAGTACAGTTTCCGCAGCGGATTGAGAGATGAGTTAGCTCCCTTGGCCGTGCCCTGCCCTTCATTCAAACCTTGACAAGATTCTTGGAGGGAAAGACTCGCCCCCTCCAGAGTAAGAGAGGGTGTGAGTGACTTGAGAAAATAATGATTTCCACAGGTCTTCACAGGCCGTCACAACCACGCTCGTGAGATGGCGGCTAGTTTCAGTACTGGACAGCTGTCACAGTGGTCCTGGGCTGGCCCGTAGAAGCTATGCCTGGCTTTGGAACTAGTCTAGATTTTATACCTGACTAGTGCAAGTGCTAGGTAGCTAAAAGAGGTGATGGCAACGGGAAAAGAACAGCTACCAAGTAGAAGATTCATATCGTATCAAAGTAAACAAAAAAATCCCGATATGTTATTGATGCTATTTTGTTGATTCTTACTACAATTGTTAAGCTCAAGATAAATATTTTTTTTCCTTCAGGGATAAAGCCCAATCCCCGCATTTCATATTAAAAGACAACAAATTTAATATGTATATAACAGTTGTTATTCTATTCAACATTGAATTTTGACTAAGACGGTTTCTAGGCTTAAAATAGCTTTGTTCTGACCGTTCTAAAAAGACATTCACAGGAGATCAATAAAGCAATCGAGCATCCTCAATCGGTGCTGAAGTGTGGCTTGTTCAGTGCGACGGGGTAAGGTTAATACTTGAAGAGAAACCTGAGCTCTCAAGTGCTCAAAAATTTTCCTGAACATTCATCTAAGTTGTTACTACAAATGAAGAAAAAGTGTCTATGACTGGGAGAGAGAGAGAAAGAGGGCGAAAAGAAAAACAAATAGCTTACGACAACAAGAGATAATTATGCTGCCTGTAATCTCGTGTGTCTTATCAATGGTAAGTTGCTATAAAAAAAATCCCTCGTGGATGCCTAAAACTCATTTTACCTTTTCTTCTCTTAAGAATGCAGAATGTCGTTATAAAATATTAGGTGGGCATCGGACAGGCCGTTTTGTTCAGCTGTTTTTATTTTTCGTTTAGAGAAACTCCTCAAGCACCGGTGACCTTCACTCATGTCTACTCTCCTCTTCAAAAGTAACCAATTCTTCTAAACTTGGACTGAGTAATGTGGAGGCAGGGAACAACAGAGTCACGTGGGCCGCAAGTTTGAATAATTGGCCTAGTAAAAACTTTGCAGAACTGCAAGAGTCTGACTCGAGAAGATGGTATTCAAGATGAAAACCAAAGACGTAATAATCAATAATGCTGACAACTTTTTTTTTCTATTATGACACGTATTAGCTCCCATTATATTGATCACATAATTTTATTATATGCTTTATCAGGAGAGGGCATTATTCTTGACTGAAAAGTCAAGTAGAAATCAATGTCAATTTAAGCCATGAACTTCCAAAGTGTTACCGTGATTCAAAGTGTTAAAGCTAAGAAGATTGTTTAATGTATCGATTAACCTGCATCATTGCAGACACCCTTGCGTATGAAAATCAATTTCAAATAAGGTCTTTTCATATTTAAAGGCACTAATGAGCAGGGCTCCGATATTTGAATAGCAACTTCAAATACATATCAAAGAGTGGGTGAGCTTTCTCTTTCCCCGTCTTTGACTACACTCCAATTTTGTCTAGCTTATGGATTTTCACGAGGCATACCGGGAAAAAATTAAAGCGAATGAATAGCTTTAACGTAACTTTAAATCGAAAAGTTTTACTTTTAAAAGAAAATTAGATAAGTCAAATAATCTTAGATGTGGTTATAAGTTGTTGAACTAGTTCTATTGAGAAAACAGACGAATTATCTTAGATTCAGAGGGATTTGAACCCTTGACTTATAGTTGCTCCAGGAGCCATCGACATGCACCGCTAACTATATTTTTACTGTGCTCCAAAAAATGAAGAAATTTACTTAGCGCTATAGTAGGTTCATATGTTCAGTATGACGAAGTTTTTTTTTAATTAAAAAAACGTTTGTTTTTTTTTAGTTTAGAATAGGTCCTAAGCACCGATGGCCTTCAGCCTTGCCTATATCTCTCTGTAAAAAATACCTGGTCTTATTAAATCTTGCTTGGTTGAATAAAGCGAAGAAACGAGCAGGCAGGGGGACGAAAACTTTTTTCCTAATATTTTCATAACTTATTGACCAACGCTCAACAAAAACGAAGCAAAGAGAGAAACAAAACACAAATTTTTTTTAAAAGTTAGCTCATTATTTTCTATACCGTGATACTATTATAACTATATGACCCGAGATTTTTTTTAATATTGGAGGACATTTTATCTTTGACACATCTGCGAACAGAATAAGATTTATCGGGTGAGACTCACTCGAGGAGTACGCCAGACAGTAGATTTTGCTATCACTACGGGAGGCTTCCTGCCTAGATAAAATGTCTTGAGGATTCACTGGTTTCAAGTGTAGAAAGCTGTTAAAATAACTCAGATCATGTTCTGTAGAGATATATAGAGTCTTATCATCTGAACCAAAATTAACAACAACAACAAAAAAAAAGAAAATATAAAAAAGGACTAGAGCTAGTCGCTGAAAAAAGCAACGATATGGAAATTGTATTTAGTGCAGAGGGAGGGAAATTCTTTGAAGGGGGGCTCAGTGGACAGACAAATGTACATTTTTAATTTTTTTTTTTTGGTCTATTCTTACATTACTAGATCTAGATCTATATTCTCGACGGCGCAAAAAACTGTATAAGATGTGTGTATAGCTCACTAGCTTATACATCTTAGTATAACAGAAATGTTTGCAAAGTAGAAATGAGACAAACCTATCGGTGTTATTGCTTCTTCTGGTTCCTGGATCTCCTCTTGTTGCCAAAACATATTGGCATCATTCAAATATTCTAAAACATGAGATGAAGACAGTTATGTGCAACTTTTTTATTTATGTGACTGTTTAAAGAAAAGAGTATTTCAAAAATATTTTAAGATTTCAAAAATTGTTTCCTTGTGCTTCGAATTCTTAGTTGACTTAACTCAATCCTTTACTTTTGTTTTCTTTTTCAGACAAGCAAGCTTATAGATTTACTTTCTGACATGCTTCCAAATATGAGAAGCTAAATGGAAAAAAATGCTTAAAAGAAAGAAACTGTGTGCAAACATTTTCTCCATATTAGTAGGCCTATTTTTCAATAAATATAAAAAGAGTGCAAAAATTTAAACTGCAGTTTTTCCCTTTTGCATTAATTTCCATTAAAAAATGTCTATTAACCGTACACAATTTTTTAAACATAAATAAGGAATGCTCGGGCACAGTAAGTGTTCTTTTTTTTTTAGATAAAAAGCATTTCAGAATTTAAAAACGCGACCAAGAATTTTCTTCATTAGATTATCAAAACACAAACAAACAGCTGCATAATCATTATTTGTTACAAAAACGATGTTGATGTAGGTTGCATAAGAAGTTTTAAAGTTTGAAAAGCTAATATTTTTCTGCTTTGAAACTCCACAGCTCTTTTGTAAGTCATGTACATTTAAATTGAAATTCCTTCCTTCACCCTCGTCTAATAATTTGATGCTATATAGTAAAATATGCTATTAAAAAGGAACATTGTTTATCATCATATACTATATGTAGTTTGCATTTATGTGAATGCATTTGAGGGATTTTTTTGGTGGGGAGGGTGAGGGGGGGGGGGTGATACAAAATGAAACTTTATAACCACAGTGTTGACAAGTAGAAGCTTTATTGCTGCTGTTTTAGCTGTGGTTGATGTATTTTTGGTCATATTAAAGTTGAAAACCTTGTCAGGTTAATCCACGCAAACAGTGCAGTGTGAAACTACATCGTCTAATTACCTTAATGGGTGTTAGAATGTTTGACTTGGAATCAAAAATACGGTGCGAAGGAGCGATCCTTTTTATATCTTCTTTAAGTCTATAACTGTTTTATATTACATAAAGAGAGCGGATGCAAAAATTAAAAGAAAACACTTAAGGTCCTTTCAATAAGAACGTTGAATATTATATGACCTTAAATGTGTGCATCATGCTTCATGCTATGTGCATCAAAGAAATCAAATTTCGACAGACACAGTCTCCCATGAAAAGGAATGAGTTTTAACAGATTTATAAGAAATTCGAAATTATTCATCGGATCGAGATTTGGAAGAAGGGAGTTGAGACAGAAAGATCTGAAGTGCGAGAGAGAGAGAGAGAGAGAGAGAGAGAGAGAGAGAGAGAGAAGTGGAAAAGAGAAAGAGTCTAATTCAACACAAACAAGCGATTTATTTCCTGTCTGGTGTGAAGTGTTTTCTCATATTACACAAGCCCTGTGTTTATCTAGAGCAACAGCTGTGAAATTATTACTATGTTGCCGCAAACCGACTCAATCAGTGTGGCAGCCCACGGAAAACCAGATATTGACACTGGAAAAGTAATAAAACGGAGATTTTTTTCTTCTTAACATAAATAAACAGATTCAAATATTCCATGCACTTGCCACTAAATCAGGCTGATAAGCACTGGTTAAGAAAAAAAAATGGATGAGTGAAAGTCCCTGTTGTATATACTCAAAATTGTTAAGTTAGAAACATGTTAAAATGGAATGAATATTAAAGGAATTTAAGAAATAATCTCTTCAAGTTTGATATTGTACAATTAACTTTAAACAGACATACTCGATTTCGCTCAAAATAAAACCATAAAACAGCAATAAAGTTTTAAAACTCTGTCTAAGAGAGGTTTACCGTAGTTCCAATGACCTGCATTCACCCATGACATTTCAATGCACATTTACAATTCTGTACCTCTGGCAAGGGCAGCCTTATGATGGGTTAAGAGTTTTATGTCATTCGTATTTCATGTCCTTAACACTGTGAAGTCCAGCATCATCTGAGTAAACAGTATTCATAGATCAAAGTGCAAGCAATCTGTACCAGCGATTTCATTCGTTGTGACATAAACATGTATATCATGAGAATATTTGACATAATTTCTTATTTTTTTCAATGCCATTTCAAATATAAGGATAAATTGAATGGCAGGCTGAGAGGAAACAATGAGGTTTTTTTACTCGTATGGAAAAAGCTGGAATGCGACACTAAAAATAGCATTTTCTTACCAAAACCGAAGAATCTAGATATCTATGGACGTGTATTGTTTAGAGTGGAATAACCTGAGAAACGCATAAGTTGCTGATGTAGACTGATCTACCTTTGTGAAAGGGTGTGATTTGTCTATCTAAGGGACTAAGTGTTATCAACTTACCACCCACATAGATGTTGAGAAGGTATTTATAGCGGGTTGTCTTGGTAGTGACATCGAAACAGAATTGATTTCTAAGGTTATCGCTCTTCATGTTACCGTCATCTAAGAATGTATTAATTTTTAACTTAAGCTGATGGATGAAAAAGTAATCAGATGCATTTTTTATAAGGCACAAACATGTTGTCAATCAAAAGGTTGAATAGTTGGAAGTTTTCTAAGAATACTTACACGGGGCCTCCAGAAATGGTAAAGCTGTATCACGGTAATTTTTTTTCAAGGGTTTATTATACTGAACTAATGTTTTCTCTTGTGTGCGTGTTAGCTTTTTTTAATGCTTTTGAAGATTTACTCGACTACTCAAATTTCTCACATTATTTTATATCGATAAATTCCTACAGTCTGCAGAAAAGCTACTTAAGCGAGTTCATTTTACTTAGCACTAAGATCTTAACTGCTAGTCTGATTATCGATCTGACTGGATGTCTGGCTTATTTTTTTTGTTTTTACTTTTTTTTTCTCATGACAATCCACCCATTACTCCTACACCTGTCAAGCTCTCCGGTCGTTTTTTGTTTTTTTTCTATGTCAATATCTTTACCTAAAGACCTGGCTTTCTTTGCCTCTCAGTCCCTCTGTCTGCCCCTTTTCTTTCTTCTTTGTTTCTCTCTTTTTTTTCTCTCTTTCTTTCTCTCTTTCTTTTTCTTTTTCTCTCTATCACTCTCTCTCTATCACCCTTTTATTCTCTATGCCATCTCTCTCTTTTTCTCTGTCCTTTTAGGTTTCAAAAGTCAATTTTTGGTGGGTAGACCCAATCAAGCAAATCTAGCAGGACAATTATCTAACTCCATCCATCGATTAGTACTGTCTGGGTTTTCAAACACCCTGGACGTGACCAGGACAGAGATAGCTAGGATACAGGACATATTGGACTTTCGGCCAGCCAGGGAAAACCGTCCAATGATTTGGACCTTGAAGTGAAACGGAAGAGAGAGAGAGAGAGAGAGAGAGAGAGAGAGAGAGAGATAACTCTACAATCCCAAGTCTTTCAGGCAGAGTCTCCTGCCCCTTTGCGATTGGTTTTCACTACTTAAACAACTTAGAGCTGACATTTTTCTTAAATCTGTACGTTTTTTTTCTTTACCTATTATTCCGTTAGAAATATTGTTTTTGAAAGATGCAGGGTCCAAGTATTGACATTTTTTAGATGTAAACTCTAATAGAACAAATTATAGCCATGTCCGCTTGGCCGTTGGAAAATCTTAGGAACTCTGACAGAGACAAAGAAAAATAGTATAGCAGAGAGAAAAAAAGTGTTAGATGAAGAGGCAAGGTCATAACGGCCTAAATTAAATCTCCTTATAAATGTTAAGCTAGAAAAAGAAAGTGTGTTAAGAAAAACTGACCATAAACAAATTCTTCTAAGTAATGTTCAATACCTTTTAAAGTGTGCTTCCTTATAATAAAAAAAAAACAACAATATTTAAAACGACGCCTTTTCGCTACCTTGAAGGCCAATGCTATTGAAATATCTGTTCTCAAGGAACTAAGATCAGAAGGATTTCTGTCACGTGTGAAAACTAATTTAAATAACAAAAATTTTGACGTCTTTCTTAATTCTTCATTGAGTTGCCCAAATATAGACCATGTACAGATTTGGTTAGCGTGGAAGTGACTTTGAAACTGGTTAACCTTAAATAATTGAAAAGAGCAAATTAGTCATTTTCCGAAAAGTTCATCGACACTTGGCATTTTCCACGATCTTGGACGATTATTCTTCCTTATTATCCAGTATTATAACTAAGTATTTTAGAGGCTTATTATCTTGAGTTGACCTGGCTTAACTACAGCGTAAATTGCTTGGAAAGGTGTATCTAAAAATCTAACTTTTTAGTATGAATGCATTCTAAAACAGTGCGGGTCACATCACCTAAAAGTACTTGTAATTATTATTAACTTCCAATATGAGTAAGAGTTAACATAGCGTACGTTATTGTGAACCATCCAACTGATTCCGGCGACAGGCGACTTAGCATGTTATTCATGTGTAAAATAGCGTCAAATATGATTATGATACAAAAACCTCGAGTCTATAAACTTTTCGTAAAATATAAAATCCGCTGTAGAGTCTGTATTCCGCGTCAGTTACTTTGAAGATCTTCCTCCTCCCCACTTTGTTATGAAGTCAACTTAACATCTAAAACATTAAGAAAAGCGCGGAGGTATTATGGAGATTACACAAATGTTTTGGAATCCTTGACATGCCGTATTCAAATCTGTTTATCTTTTCAACCATCAACGGCATTGTGACCTCAACTTTTAGTGAGAGGAATTTCATGAAGCTATAAAAATAAAGTTCACGCTATTTTATTAATTTCTATTTGTGTAGCTTTTCTTTATCTGCCGTTGTTTTTTTTTTATTTTTTTTAAACGCTTGTTATAATTCTTGAAACGCCTAATGAGCGATGTACTGTGACAAAATACGTAAATATTTGCTTCCATGTCAATAGAAGTATCTTATTTGTAGGGTTAAGGGGACTTGAAAAGAAAAAAATGAAATCATAATTATAAACATTTCGCACATAAAGGAAGCAATGCTGTTTGGTGTGTATTTAGCTTCATTGGGTTTTTTTTGTAATCGACAAGAAATTCAAACGCACATTGTTTCTTGCAAATGTTGTTCCATAAATCACACAATGTTTTACACGATGGCAATGCGTTTTAGTCTATCTCTTCTACAAAAATGGAAGAAAAAACCTGCCAAAAGTAATTTTGAAAACAAATAAAAATAGTCACGATTGTTAACTCGTTATAACTTGCAGAAAGAAGCAAATAGTTTCAGCATTTGATAATTGTAATCGTAAGTATTGTTTACTTGTGAAAAGGAATGCGAATTTTTTAAGACAAAAAACCATTAAAATAGGTGATGGTGAGAGAGGAGAATATACAGACTGTGTGAAGAAGATTTTCGTACTTGAAAACAAGGAGTTTAAGAATGAAAATGTCTCATTTCCATAATATCAATAGCTACCGAGAACTGATAATAAAAGCAGGGTGGGAGCACTTCAGTGACTGTTCAAGGGAACACAAATTGTGAAGGGTGGGAAATTGAAAATTTGAGAGAGGGGTGAAAACGAAGGAGAGAGAAAAGGGTGTAAATGTATTTTATTTAGACTTTGGTGTGTCTAAAGTGATATTCACGATTTGATACAGCTTAAATGTTAAATAATTGGGTAGGGAAATACGTATAGAATACTGGAATAAAAAAAGAGATAGCATAATATTAATGTAAAGAAATCAAGTATTTCAAATCAAATTAAAAAAGTCTCAGATGCTTTGGGAAAATGAGGACAGGATTCAAGGCTAGTTTGAGGGGTATAAGATAGTCAAGAACGAGGAAAGATATCAAACTGGCAAGTGAGAAACAGAATAAAATAACGAAAAGCAAGCGCGAAAGAGAATATGCTGGAGGGTAGTTAGAAATAGACTGACAGAAATATAGACAGAGAGAAAAAGAGAAGGGGTAGGGGGGCGGCTAGAAAAAAAAGACAAAGTTTAAAAGACAAATAAAACGACGGAGAGAACAAAATGTATCGCGCGCAGTATTATTATACCTTTTTAATAAAAGGAAAGAATTATTGTTTGCTTTCCGGGTGTCGAGTCAGGTTATGAAGAAAAGCAGAAGTGTCGATCCTGAATAGAACCGTGGCATGTTCAGGGGCGTATCCAAGCACAGCTAGACAAAAGGGACAACTGTTTGAAGACGCCTGGGAAATCTAGCCTTTTATTGACTGGTCGTGTGTATGAGGGTATTTAGTTTAACTTTTTTATTAACGCCCGGAGGGTCTTTGTCAAAAAATATAGTACGACTGGCAATACAAATGTCAGTCTGAGGGATAAAATAGAAAATCCTGGTTAGAACTGAATGTTGAAACAGAGACCGATAGCCGAAAGTATGATAACAAGAATTAATGTTAACTACTATGAATAATATTCCCTTGAATTCAACACAAATAAAGAAACAATTTACCTGCATTATAGGTCTTTTTTTTTCATTGAATATGAAAAAAGTGACGAATTAAAACTTTCTAGAAATTGAATAAACAAAAAGAGGCCGTTGCTACGTTAGTGGAACCGGTTCCATAGGTTAAACACTAGGTACTGTTAGTGTAACTTGTATTTTTTCGAATAATTTATCTATCTATCTATGCATCTATTTCGAAATAAGCATAACATTGTTTATCAATTATCGATTGCAGCCGTATCTAATGCCGTAAAAAAACTCGTACTAAATAGTTCGAGAAAAGCTTTAACAATATATTTATATGCATTCTGTGAAAATTATCTGTGTATGTACATGATGACATCACTCCTTTTGCGTTATTTTTAATTCTATAGCGCGTGTTCTCCTCTGATATATCTCTGTTTATCTTTTCCCACGAATTTTTGTCTGTGTCAATAGATTTTTTCATCTTCCATCGAACTTTCTGCCTGTCTAGTCCTCTCTTAACCCAGGTTTTTTCTCTCCCTTTTGTCTCTACCTTCCAGTCTCTCTCTCTCTC
>BMAT01008732.1:278299-292664 GCA_019649035.1 Elysia marginata
TGTGTCTCTTACACTAAATCTTTACATGTCCATGCGCTTCTATCTTTCTTTTCCTGCATCTGTTTCTCTCTGTCTCAGTACAACTATCTTTTTTCTTGTTTTTTTTTTAGAAACAAATTTTTAAACCCAGCCACATTTTTAGAAATAGTACTTCCTCTGATTTTATTTGGTGAATCTTTCTAAAAGATTTATTATTTCAATGTATTATTCTCCTCTCTTGTACACGATTTCAAACCCTCTTTTCTGGTCGCTCTCTCTGTATCCGTAATAAACAAAATCTAACACCCTCTTGATCTAATATCTCTAAATCACGTACAAAAAAGAATAAATGGGCAGGGGGGGGGGAGGAAAATCTTCCGTACTGCACAAACTTATGAAATTAAATAATTCTTTTCAGTGCGTGCTCTGCAAAGATGTCAACAGAAAATGGCGTGTATGCTTGCTCCAAGCTATAAGTGGCTTTTATGAAAATGGCAATGATTCAGAAAGGCTTCGTCTTAGGTCTAGACATGATTTAATCCCGAAAAAGTGCACGTGTAAAAATAAAAAGATGGATGCTTTCTTTTTTTAGAAGTCCTTTAGATTTAGAAAGAAATGTTTTTATTTTTTACCAGAAGGTGTTTTTTCTCTACACTTCTAAAACATTAAGGGTAAAAAAGACAATAAATTATTACTTTTCTCTTTTTGACATGGAGTGGGAGGTATATTAAATTTTAAACAAATGTTTATACACAAGAAAGAATGGAAAGACTAAGGAAACAGAGTGTGTGTGTGTGTGTTAGTAGCAAAAAGGCTGAGAGAGTGCAACGAAAAGAAAGAGATGGAGAGAGAGGGGGGAGAGAGATAGATAGGGAGAGAAAAAGAGAAAGAAAGACAGAGAGAGAGAGAAAGAAAGACAAATATAGACAGACAGAGAGAAGGTATTAAAAAGCAGACTTACAACCTATCAATTCGTGAAACAAGAAAAAAACTGTACAATTCTTCTTCAGATTTGTAAAAAAAACGTTTCGGCTTTATTATTATGCCCTTTTCAGTAACAAAATACATACAATGGAGATTTAATAAAGACGTTGAAGCATAGTCGAGATTATACGAAAAGAGGAATTTGATAACCCGTTGCCTTTTGTCTTTCTCCAGGTGTTGTGACTTCTACCTTAGTATTTAGAGTGAGGGAAAGAGAGAAAGAGACAGCCAGAAAGACAGAGAAGGAGAAAGAGAGATGACAGCAATGAAGAAATAGCATGCTTTTACTTCTAAAAATTGAGAGCGAAAGAAGATGATTGTCATAGGAAGAAACGAGAAATTTTCCATTCATTATGTTTGCTAAAAGTTCTCTTAGTGTGTGAGCTACCATTCTTTTGTTACGTTTAAAATATCTCAAATATATAATAATCTATTGCTTATAATTCGAATATAAAGCAATCTTGAAATAGAAAAATATTGTATCCCTCTGGGAGAAGAAGATGTCTGCTCGGTTTTAATTCCGAAGATAATCTGTATAATTTGTAAGTTCCTTGCAAGTAATGCGAGCGGTGCATTGTTTACTAAAGATTACAGTGTATTAAGAAGAGAATAGCTTCCCTTTTTCCTCTATGTCTCTGCCTTCTCTCTCTCTCTCTCTCTCTCTCTCTCTCTCTCTCTCTCTCTCTCTATCTATCTATCTCTCTCTCTCTCTCTTTTTCTTGCTCTCCTCTCTCTCTCTTTATATCTGCCAGTCTCTTCCGCTTTGTGCTTATACAAAAGTCATGTATCTTTGAGAATTGCACTGTTAAACCCCTTTTTCGGCTGTCCCTTAGCTATGTTGCCTCGAATTTTAGGTCATAACACAACCCTTCAATGACTAAGTTTGTGTTTTTGGTTTAAGTCCATTACCCCAAAAAAATCTATTAGAATAATTCTCAGCCCATTTCATATTAGTCAGTGCGAATGGGCTTAAAAGCGTCTCAACCTCTCTTCCTTTTTGGTTTCAATAAATCTATGTCTATGTCTCTTTCTTTTTGGTTTTTGTTTTTGTACCTATATTTTAGTCTCTTTCAATCTTTATTCATCATTTACAATTATTTATCAAAACCTCCATAAACCAGTTTATTATATTCTAAGACTTTTTTACGAGTCTCGAACAATTTTCATAGGAAACTAGTATTAAAAAAAACCGGGTAATCCTTTTTTCCATTAGTTTGCTTGTTATTCACCTTCAGTATAATGTATTTCTATTTCAACTGAAGTAAAAATAAAATCCGTTTGAACCCGCACTCGACAGAATATTGGATATTGCTTTCTATTGTCATTTCAGAGCTTCTTCAATGGTATTGTTCTGTTCGTTTCATGAAGTCTGCACAGAATATAAGATTCCAACAAGGACACCAAGATTTTTTTCATATCCCTTACGAACAGAGGAAATAAAAAAAACTAATAACACCGCAGCGGTGGGTTTTTGTTTGCCCTGTACGATAGTCATAACGCGATTGATAAGAAACGTGTTTACATGGTTAGTTTGAATGATCTACAAACTTCCTTGGTCAGAATTCTGGGCAACCTCAATAATTGTTAAAAATATTTATGGCGACTTTGGATTTGAATTAATAACGTGGCAATGCATTTGCTGAGAGCGTAAGCACTAATTTTCTTTAAACTATTACTAATTCAATCAAATTTACTGACTATTACTTTATTGCATTTTACCAGACAAAAGACCCATTGAGAACTTTACAGATATTAACAGACCAAGGGTAACTTAGTTTTTTCGCATGATGTCAAAACAAATTTTTCGGAGTGCGAGGAAAGGTGTGCCAGATGTGTTGGAAATGAAGTTAATAATATGAAGGAAATATAACGATTGATGTCTGAACAGTGCACGATGTTAGTAATACAAATATTTGTAGATAGTTTTATTTCCATAGACTGCGCGATTACACACCCAGGCTTTTAGATTTAAGATAATTCACAAAAATTTTATTTATGTGTTCGCCCAGTGAAATTTTTAAATTATGGCAATAGATTTTCTAAAAACGCAAAGACATGCCATACAATATAACAAATATAAGCGCATCATATTCACTTTCCATTTATCTTACTAAAGCTAAACTGTTTTCTCCGTAAAAGAAAATCTAAAGATTCAAATAATTACTTCTTCTTTTAGGCGACAAGATGTGCTCACTTTCATTTTGGATAAGGAGGGGTGTCGTCTCCCTGTCTCCTCCTTCGCCATTTCGATCACTGACTTTGTCTATGTGTCACACAGTCACAATCTCTCTCTCTCTCTCTCTCTCTCTCTCTCTCTCTCTCTCTTTCCTCTAGCTCTCTTTCCATTTCTCTCTCTTTCTTCCTCTCTTATAGAAATTAATGTTCACTAACTTTTTTTTACATTAAACTTTCTGTTCAGCAATATAATTCGCATAAGAGTCAACATTATTAATAACAAAGAGTTGGTAATAAAACCATTTAAAAAATTAAGAGGAAGAACATTATTTTATTGAAATATAACAACAGCGTGTTTGATTGTTCAAGCATAAGTGAAAATAACAAATTGAACGTTTTTCAAGTTAGACATATAGGATTTAGCACCAAGGCAAAAGAGCATGATGACTTCTTTGAAGCCTTAAAATAATGCAAACAAAAAAATAATGATGTCAATGTAACTTTCATAACTAAAACCTAAAGTATAAAAAAATATGGTAGGAATCATCAATCCACTCGTTTTACGTTCAATAAATTAAAAAAATTCCTGACTGTTTTTTGCTAAGACTTGCTTCAGCACTTGTCTCGACTTTCTGAGCAAGATTGGTGTTTACTTTAAACATCCTCAAATAAAAAAAAAACTTTCTAAAGCTCATAAGTTAAAGATGTGGGGTTTTTTGGAGGGTTTCCCGTTGTTTTTTGTTTTGATTAATTTAAGAACAGTAACTCCCTCACAAATTGACGCACCGGAACAGGAATTGATTGCTTGCCGGCTGTTAAGCTAATTTTCAAGATGACTTCCGCTAATCATATAATCCGTCTCAGAACAAATGTAGGGAAACTGCTCAATCTAACTGGCATGAATTATAAGCCTGGGGTGTCATTAAGACAGCTTTTTTGGAGGTATTAGTTTTTAGAACAGGTAAAGGAAGCCTGAGAGACGTTTTCTTTAATAGCTCGAATGTTTGCAGGAACGATTGGGTGACGATATAATTTTCAGTGAGTGGAAAATAAAGAAAGGTTTGTTCTGCCCTTACTCAAAGACTTAAAATGCAGTTAAAATTATCCCGTTTAAGGGGTACATTTATTGGATGTGTAATACAACCAGATGTTGCGCTAAACGAATGGACAAAAAGTTATTTCCAAAGAAATCTTCGTCTTTGATTGCTTTCTATTTTGTTAATTATTAATAATTCAATCATTTATGCCAGGCCCTACCTGCATTTGCTTGCTGTGGATCGCATTTTTATGAAAGACGCGGAAATCGTTACTTTTACAGCAATACAGGATGGAAAAAATGTTTGCATTTGCCTCTCTTTTGTCACCAAACTTGTATTTTATGTTTATAAGGCGAATTAAAATAATAATTGCACAAGCACGTTCTTTTTCAACTTGCTGGAAGACGAAGGATTGGGCTTTTAGTATCATTACTATGTTCTACGAAATAATGAAGTTCTGGTTTTTTTTTCACAATGCTAACGGTTAAACAAGTTTAGCTGAAAGTAATTGCAGTCGCCACAGAGTCGCAATTAAAAACAAGCCGTAAGTGTAAGATTTTTTTTTACCGAATTGTAAGTTTACTTCAGCTCTAGCATAACACCAAGCATTAAGTGAAGATTAGAGAAACAGAAACGAATAAACGGAAAACCATTAACTTCGTCTTCGAGCTTTTTTTTTTTTCAAATACGGTTACAGATCGCTTTGCAACGGTGATAACGGAAAAGATTTAAAAAATCTCAAAGCAGCAAGAAAACTTTGCTACTTGATAAGTATACGTGTGTTACAATCGAATTTTAGTTAGGTACGATATGTCATTCATTCTCTACAAACGGACCCACTAAGTGGTTGAAACAAACGTATTTTAGGTACGTTGATTGTGAGACCGTGGTCTAGTGGTGAGCGCTTGAGTTTTGGACCGAGAGGTCCGGGCTTCAAGTCCTGCTTTAGGCAGGTTGACTTTAAGTTCTTGAGGAAGGCTATTTACACACATATCTTCGCCTCACTCATGCGTTAAGGGAGTAACCGACTATAGGCAGTGAAAGATTTTGTCAGTATGCGAGAGTGATGCGGTTTTGTTTTTTCTTTTGCTGCTGCTCCTTTTTAGTTCAGAAGGTGATTTTGTTGCTAATGGCCTTTCAAGGAACCTATGTAAAGCATATCAGTGGATTAGGCGTTATATGAAAACGCTATTTATTTTGCTTTAATAAAGCCTTTGCGTTGCGAACATTATCTAGAACACGCATACACCCCATTTTTAGGAGTTCTATGATCTGATGAACCTGTGAACCAATCAAATACGTGCAAATAAAAAACCACGGGGCAATTTTTGAGGAACAACTGTTGGTCAGATAATAGTTTGAAAAAACAAACACCCTGCTACTGGTTACCTTAACACACAGGTTGAAGCACATATTGTTTAATAGATCCATGTGTTCATTTAACTGGCTTTGCTGTACTTCCAACTCATAGTATTTGAAACTAAGCTTCTATCATCAATATAGGTATCCTAAACTTTAGGCATGCACATAAAATATAATATGCTATCCGGAAACAAAGACTAAGTATTATTTTATACAGTCAATAACATAGAGTAAGATGGTTAACATGTAGAAAAAATTAACAGAAAGAAAAGTATGAAAATAGGGGCAGTGTGTTGTATGGTCATTTATCTCTCTGTCTCTATCTCTCTGTCTCTGTCTGTCTGTCTCTCTCTCTGTTTCTATCCCTTTCTCTGTCCCTCTTTGTCTCCCTTCGCTTTTCTAGATCTCTCTATCTATAGTAATTTGTTTAGTTTTTCTCTCAGTTTTTATCTTACTCTGCTGTTCTAAATATCCTCATTTTTTCACATTGTCAGTTTTCTTGGTATCTATCTCTATCGGTTCCTCCTAAATCATTCCACCCCTCTCTTCCTTTCATACTACTAATAGCTTTCTTCCTCTCTGTAGTATGTGGTACCTTCATCTTCTGATCCGAATTAACAAGCCTATGCTAACGAGCTACGCATGACTTTCCCCCCTGCCCGAGATCCTCCAGACCACAGATGACCGGCCTTGAGGTCAATCTGAGAGGACACAACAGATCCAGACACTGATGTGCCAATGACGTGGCCTTTGACCCTGCATTCTAGGTTCAATTCCCTGGCATCCTGACATTATGCATGAAATTACAAACCAGGGAGAAAGATCAGGGGAAATGTTAACAAGCTAATAATAACAAACTTAATCATCACGCGTCATGCTAACACCCAATCTTATTACCATTATTAGCAACTCTCATTCACATAAAGGCTTTTGAAAGGTTTCTCTGACTTTATTTATAGCATTAGTCGTCTTCGTTGAGTAATGAGAGTAGATATAGAACAAGTAGGTTTACTAGTCGGTGTAGAGGTAATGATGAATTAAGGGCTTGTAACAGTAGCAGCAACAATAGTCAAGTAGTGGTAGTAGTAGTAGTAGTAGTAGTAGTAGTAGTAGTAGTAGTAGTAATTGTTGTCGAAGTAGAAGTAGTAGTAGTAGTAGTAGTAGTAGTAGTAGTAGTAGTAGTAGTAGTAGTAGTAGTAGTAGTAGTAGTAGTAGTAGTAATTGTTGTCGAAGTAGAAGTAGTTGTAGAAGAAGAAGCAACGGCAACAGTAGTTGGTCTTTTTTTTCTTTTACTTTGTCTCTTTTCTCCTATCTCGGTTTCTTTTCAAACAAGTTCACCTCCAACCACATCTCTTTCTCTATACACTAGAATTTATCCAAAAATGTTTACTCGGTAATTAAAATGTCACATAGTCAAAACTGATTTCTTTTTTAACATTTTGTAAAAAAAAATGTTGAATGTTGCTTTTCCAAAATTCTTTAAGTTCAGTTTGGTAACTAAATTTTTTTGCAACACGGAGAGGGAATGTTAAAAACAACAATTTACTTATTTCCTCCGTTGGGAATAGATTTCTTTATTTCGTAAATGAAGAGAAATAAATAAAAGCTAAATATTTTCAGAATATTGAAGTAATGAGATTTTAAAAAAAACTGTCTCTACCTATTGGAACATGAATAGGTAGCCTGCTATTGCAATGACCACTTAACATAAACATTAATTTTTTTTTATCTCAAAGTTTGTTTTTTTCGGATAGCCTCCTAAAAAGTCTGAATAATAGAAGGCGTACAAAGAGCAAAGAAAATGTTTACATAGGTTAAGAGATACTAAGATGTTCTTAATTTTCGATGACCCCAGGAGGCCCTCTAGAACAAGCCAGAAATTTTTGGTTTCCACCTCGTATTCTCTCTGAGAACAGTAAAGTCAGTCGAGGTGCTTGCTTCCATTCTACTCGCCCAGGGGATCCAAAGGGCTCTTTAAAAGTACTAGGTCACGTGACTGTACTCTTAAACAGGGCGTGACAGACGTTGGATTTTACTGAACCGGATAATCGGGTATTTACAGTTCCATAAAACTACGATACCAGTTTAGTGAAAGCGAGAATTTTAGACTCGCGAAATTTTTGCTCACAATAAATTATTTTACATACATTTTTCTCGACCATACTTCATTCCCAAGCTACGTGACTGTAGGGGACATTTGTATGGGTTTTTTTTTAAATTATGGGTGAACTAAGGAGTTATGCCTTTAGCCATTGAAAAAGTTGTTTTGAATACAGTCCTGCGAAAAACAGACGTTCTATTTTGTGCCACCATTCGACATCGGTATTTTTAAGTCCGATTATCGCCCTGCTTTAACCGTAGATCTGCCCAGGGCTTTTACGACAACAAACATGATTTCCTAGGGTGGTCCTTGTCAAGTCACTGATTGAATCCCTGCAGAGTGAGCGCCCCTTGCTCTTCCCGTTGTTATTAGTAATTGGTTTTACTCTCTGGGGTCGCAGCTCGTATTTTGCTTTATATCAAATTATCAGCCATTCTCAGGCCTTTCTTGGGATTGTTTAGGCTTTTGTGTTTGCATGACTTCCCCTAAGATTTAGGGTTCAGCTTTCATCAAACTACAACTGACCCTCGATGCACTTTCATGTCTTTTTTTAAAGTTTCTATTTATCACTTTTTCACGCAAAAAGAAAAGCACGCCAGTGCAATTCATCATGGAAACTGATTGTTTCCTTCAAGCCTCTCTAATAGTTCCAAAACGTTCTCTCCAGGACAATTAATAAAAGATGTACGCAATGGTTAAGGATAGAATAAAAAAAAACCGTCGCGATCAAGTTTTTCTATTTTGCAATGCTGTTGCCGCCCTCACACACTGTATATTCATATAACTCAACATTTCGCAGCAACAGAAATTGACTTGATAGCTCTGTATGAGGATGTAAAGTGCAAGCGAAAATTATTATGATTAAACACTTAAAGTTAGATCAAGACTCGTGAAGTTCGTTTTTAAAAATTCTAATGGTTTTCCATTTTACTCCTCCTGCTAACGTTCTCTCAAATTATAAACCTCTTTGAGAACTAGATTCAAGATCTATTAGGGAATTTCAAATAGGAATTTTAGAACTGAAAATCACAAAAGCTCTATAATTTACTTACACTTGAATCAAATTATGCTTGATTTGAGTTTTTGGCCTTGTGGGGGCATAAAAATTATTTGGTTGGCTTTAAATGATTTGTGTTACTATGTTTTAACTAAATAATAAATGACGATCATAGACTCTAAGAGATAAAGATTATGAAGACAGTGACAAACTGAGGAAGGAGAAGAAGAGACAAAGTGAGAGAGACAGAGAGAGAGATAGAAAGAAACAGAGAAGAAGAGAGAAAAAGGAAAGGATGATAGAGAAAGAGAGCAATAAAAATTCAGGCAGAAAGAAGATTTTAAAGTTATAGTAAAACATTTTAGAAAGCATAATAATAAAAAATAAAACGCATTCAATATTTAAAAAAATATTATGAAAGAGACAACTATTTAATTTAGTATTAGCTTTCCAATTTTGGCAGGTAAAATGATTACTCAGTTCAAGGTCATGCATCAAAATCTGATAATTCTGTTGTCGTAGAGTAATCAATTTTCTTAATTTGCACGTTTTTAAAAATAGGAATCTCTCTTAGTAGTGAACGCAGTTAACGCCACCCCTTACGCAATGTAGTCCTGTTTGTTTACACTGACGTGACAGTTTTAGAGACCTTAAGCACACGCACCGTGTCTCACTGTGCGCACGTGAAAATCGGGAAAGCAAATCGAGGAAACTATAAAAATAATTATACCAGTTTCTAAAAATAGACCCACAGACGTTCCCGTCATGCTCACGCGTTGGCTGCTTAAAGTGTGTTAGTATCTTCTTGATATAAAGTAGTTTTTTTCAAGAAGTAATTTTTGGGTACTCGACCAAGACGGGCAAAGGAAAGAGCTGCTAAGTTGCCTTGTTTCCCCTTTACCTTCCGTCACTATTTTTTCGAATAAATAAATTCTGTAAAGAGGAGATCTTTTTTCAGGGATTTAACTAAACAAAATTAACGTTATCGTTAAGTCCTACCATTAATTCAGTCTCTGGACTGCTTTTCTCATATCGTAAGATAGCTCTAGATAAGGCACGTCACGTCGAGTTACACAACTGGCACTGTACTGCGAGAGGAGTGACCAAAATGTTTTTGTGGACTACAGAGAAAATTCTGACGACATCACGCCTCATTCAATCGTTTCCGTCTTGGAGTATCTCTTATTGCAAACTATAGTTTACTTTTGCTTATCAAGCACAGTACTTTCGTGTAAAAAAATTAATGATTATACAAACATTAATTTTAGGTCTAGGCCTACGATAAAAGAATAACCAAATGGATGATGACTAAAAGAAAATTAACAGTGAAGAGCGGGTCGAAAGCTATAGGCCTACGCTGCATTCGGACTTAACAAAACAAAAAACGAATCGTAGAGACCTAGCCTTAAATTTCGGTTTGTTTGCCGAGTTTGGAGCTAGATTTAGATTTAAACGATCTGCCTGTGGATGAAATACATGTAATTAGGATCAATATTTCGGTGTAGATTTTAGCCTCTTTCCTGTAGAAATTATTATGATTGGGATATAGAGGAGGATAACAACCGTAATGTGCAGGAGAAAGCTATGGGAGGGATTCAAGACATGTCTACGGAAAGAAGAAGACAAAATCAATGTAGAAAATAAACAAATCAAATGATAACAAAAAGAAAGGCGCCTTTAGCCTACATCCACAAAATCGAGGCATTTTCAAGTACCGGTACCTAAAAAGATGTGGTATCACCCTAAACTTTTAAGTTGTTTTTTTTTTTAATTTAAAAACTTACCAATACCGCTCAATTAGTTATGACGTTATTATGGCAAGGACCAACATTATGCCTTTTTCCAGGACTTAATTCCTTCAAAACGAGGGTGTCATATTCAGTGAATTTACCTTTCTCAATCATAATCCCCTTCAACATGCCCAACCTTTAATTTAGCACTAGTTTTGAACCCCGACAAGACGATCACATGATTGATTTGGTTCATCATAATTATACATACATATTCCTATCTAACCCGTTTTCACGCCTCTTTAAAGCCTGTCATATTTCACGCTCTGTCGCCAGCCGAAGGAAGTGCTGCTCTCTCTCTCTACTGAACTTACCACCTCAACTTATAGACGAGCACACACATACTCGTGCCGGAGCGGCAAATGAATACATCAATGTCATTCTTAATGTCTGGAAAAAGTAAGCATGTTGTGATCTCACAGACTCCCTCAAGTCTTCGCGAACAGTGATACATCTTCTTTACCTTTTCACGCATTTTGGTTTTGGGCATGGAAAATCTATTAAACAAATATTGGAAAGATATTAGGGTTATTTTGACGGAAATAGATGTAAACCTACAACAAAGTTCTCTATCATCACGCAGCTAGTATGGTCATGTTAGTGAGGACGTGTGATGAGGTGTGTGAGTATGTTGGAAAAAGCGCTTTTCCCTCCGAATGAGTATATGACTTTTATCACTGTTATCCAAATTTTCTTCTTTTTTTATTCAAAAAATCACGCGGTTAGTATGTTAGTGTTAGTGAGAACATGAATATGATGAGGCGTGAGTATCTTGGGAAAAGGGTTTTTACTACGAATGAGCTTATGGCTTTTATCAGATTTATCTAAATTTTCTTCTTTTTTTTTTGTTGTTAATCAAGTTATATTTTTTAAAAAGTATATTTCTTTCTTCTTTTATATAAATATAGCTTATAGTCCCACGTATGCACGACAGTGTTCACCAGTTTGAGTGTGTTTTACGTGTTTATTGCAAAAGCATGATGTGGACCGCAAGTATTTGTTTTGTTATTACCAAAACTCCTTCGTCCCAACCCCAGTTAGAAAGCAACATGACTCTTCCTCAAGGTGCTAGTGCTTACAATAAAAGTCGCGAGTTTGTGAGGTGTATGATGAGCGTGAGTGTGTATAATGAGTACAATTATCTGCTATTGATGCTGCTGAAAAAGATGTAACATTAATTTTCACTGCCTGTTAACCATACCCAATTTATAAAAATGGGGAAATAAAAATATTCTTATCCTCATCCTCATAGGTATCTTTATCCTAGAAATTCGAGTAAATTATAGAGGGGAGTATTTTCCGACCTTTTTCGTTTTCAGTCTTGATTTACTGACGACCAATTAACTGAAAACTTTCAATCTTTCGAGTTTTTGTTATGACGTGTTCTGCCATTTAACATAATCTAATAAAAAATCTGGCTTGCAACTAAACCACAAATGAATCAATTCACGAATTTGTTAAAATTCTATCTACCTCTTAATTAAACATTTTACCACTCTTTTTAGCTATCTGCCTGCCATTAAGATTTGCTAATCTTGATCAATGCTTCGATCCTACAGTCCTATTCCTACCAACTAGACTTCATGTAAGTGTAATTGGAACCACGTCAAGTATCTCCTGCATACAGCTTGCCTTCGACAAATCTCTTTCTGCCTGTTAACAACACTATTTTCTTCCCATAACCAAATATAAAATCACTCAATTTCCTCGTTTGATAATGACTTTAATGACATAGTAGGCCTCTGTGCGTCTAGAAAGATTGATTCTTGACATCGGCAATTAACCTAGGCATTTGTAAGGGTGTAAAATGAAGCAGTGCGTCTTGTTTAACTATAGGATAGATGTCTGTATGTCTTACATATTTTTCTTCCTTTCCTGTAAAACCTTACATGTTGAAATCAGGGTATAAAACTTTTTTGTATGTTTCAGATCACTGCATTCTTAGGAGTACAAGAATCGATGTTGATTTTACTGCAACAGTACGGGAGAAATACTAGATCTAGGTGTATTCATATTGATTAGGAAACGGAATGTTTTCGTCAGTGCTTTTAAATTGAAACTTTGTCTTCGATTATTTGATTCACGTTGCCTTATCACATGTTTTTATGACTTGAAGCTAAAACCAGTTAGCCACACGTGTAGTGATAGAGATAAAGATTTGAAAAGTCAAAACTCTGAAGAAAGTTACTACCTCAATTGCAAAGGAAAATCGAACAGGCCCATTTTAAAGGTGGTTAGATATTTTGTGTATAGAAATCTTTAGTCATGTCACTGTCCTTACTTTCTATAAAGAGAAATAAGAAGCTAATGCTCTAGATCCAAAAGAAAGTTACACCTTTGATGTTGGGAAGGCTAAATTGAAGCTGATTTTAAAACACTTATAGGGAAAAGATCACAAGGTGAAGTCTATATTTTTAGTCAGACTTAACAATCTCTTACAAAGTGTTAGCGAAAGCCGTTGCCGGATTAAACTATTAGTGTAAGTTTAGATCACAATGAAAGCTTACTATGGTGCAGATTCTTATATGAAGTATTAAAACGTTGTTGCGTCGTACAAAATTTTTACAAAGCGAAATCAATGTCTTGTGGGCGATAATAACCTTCCAAGTCTAAAGACAGTTCTACACCTTCTGTTTATATGAATCCGGACTTCCATAAGAACCTCTGATGGACCGGCTGTTCATTTGCTCATCATTTTATATGAACTAATGGCTCATTTTCCTAAACGTTTCTTGATGGGTGAATGTTCCTTTTCGAGATAAAACTTAAACATCACAAATGTAAGAAAACGGCATGCTGCGGTACTGCAATGCTGATCTCTGTGTACTAGTTATTTTACAGTGAAGTAACACCGCCTATAAATGAACGCCCATTTTACATTAAATTTAAATCTCATAATGAAGAATACAATTTTGAACGCATTTCTTTAGCTAGGCTGAAAAAAAGTTGTGAATAGATTCGAACCCACAAGCCCTGGGTTGATTGTAATTGTGTGATTTTACCACGTTACTGGCTCCTTTAACTACTTTTATATAAGCCTCTTCGATCTTTTGTTCGAAAAAGGTTCAAGGTGGTTTTTCCAAACAAAGATACTTATATTAGTTAACTTATAATATTAATTACTATGGAGACTGTATGTGAGTCAAACGTAACGCTGTAAAAAGGTGTCGATCATTAGCTTTTCCGGTCTCCACCATATATTGTAAACAAATGTTTCCTGGTTGGAGTCTGGAAAAAAAGGCAGTCGGGCTCATTGTATCCCAGCGATCATATTAAGAGAAGATAACCTACGAAGGAGGTTTGTATTAGATATACCATAATTTGAACCTCTGACTTTAGATAGATAGTACGTATAACAAATATAACGGGCAGTGACTGTAAATTTCATCTGCTCACATGCACTCTCTCTTTTATATGTACCCCCCCCCCCTCTCTTTCTCTCTCTCTCTTTCTCTCTTTCTGTCTTTCTCTCTCCCTCTCTGTATCTCTGCCCCCCCCCCCCCCCGCACTCTTTTTCTCTCATTCCCTAAATCACAAACCTACACCGTTCTAGAATTGACTAATACAAACTTATCCGATGCAAACAACGGAAGGAATTGGGGAGGGTCTTGCATCACTATAATAAAATGGTGATGGAAGGCCCTACCAATATTTAACTACAGACATGTTCTAACTTCGCACCCAGGCTTTCAATTTGAGCGTGCGTAAAAGCTTTTTTTTTCGTGTTCATGTTCTAACTTCGCACCTAGGCTTTTTACGTACGCTCAATGTGAAAGCGCAAGTGCAAAGTTAGAACATGTCTGCAGTTTATTATTGGGAGTTAATTGTGTATAAGAGTTCGATACAGCGATGGCTTAGACAAAGAAAAAAAAGATACACGGGGACCCAATTTACGCATATAATATATATAATATTGGTAGGGCCTTCCATCACCATTTTA
>BMAT01008732.1:322279-337019 GCA_019649035.1 Elysia marginata
GCAGTACCTGACGACGCGCCAGAATCAGACGGCGAGAAACACAGTGTCATACATAAATAAGGTAGGACTAGGATACAATGTACATGTATATATTTATATATATATATATATATATATATATGTATATATATATATATTGTTGTTTTAAATAATAATATTGCTTCTCTTTTATCGTTAGTTGTGTGCCCATTTATGTAAGTGTCTTATAAGTTTGTTTGTTTTTTTTTGTCCGATGAAGGGGTAAAGCCGATAGCTTATTTGTTTCGTCTGTACTAGTATAGCTGGAATATATACCTTACTAAATAATTTTTAATATTATAACAGTCTTAATAAACTTTGAAGTTGTATCAACAGGTGGTCGGAGAGCTTCACCAGAAACATGGAGTACTGCAGCTAGCACCAAGAGTGGATCAGATTCAGAGAGCTTCGCTTGAAATTTGAGAAAATCCCGTTTCGTAAAACCCAACAAGAGTTAAACCAAAGACTTGGATACTTCAGGACTCTGGTTAGAGACCACGGATATATTCTCAAAAGGCCACAAAAACGCCACAAAAGTACTCCCTAATTTTTTTTTACTGTTAAATGCAATTGATTGAATATATTTGGTAGCCACAGATGATAGCAACTTATAAGTTTTGTGCGGACGTGTCGGTGGTGTTCTATATTTTAAGTTATTTATTTCATTAGCTCTTGTGCTGTCATTTTTCTAGGATACTTGTAATTATTATGCTCGACAGCGACTTAGCGTATCCCTTTAAATTGTAAAACGTGAAACCAAGAGGCTTTTCTTTTAATTACTTTGTGTACTCCTATTTTCAATTTCAGTGTAACTAATTCTCGTTTCTTTCTTTTTATTCTACCATTTTTGATCATTATTTCGTTCAATATGTACTTCCGGTACAATTTTCGTGATTCCACAGCCCCCCCCCCCCTCCCTCTTTTTTTTGGGTGGGGGGTGGGTTCCTCTCTACAGATCTATATTTAGATTTCTAGGTACATGTACTTTTATTTTCTTCTTACAATCTTCAATGAAATATATTTGATCATACTTTGACTTTTTTCAACCATGCATTGAACGTTAAGATTTTTCATTTTAAGAATGACGTAGAATTATGATGCATATAATTTACTTTTACTCCTTGCGACAATGCAAACGCTTATAGTTATATCAAAAGGGAATTAATTCTATTATAATTATGATCAAGTATGTAATTCTATGCGTAGATTATCAGGAGTTGTAATTCTTGATACATAACCAGTGCGTTCTATACCTACTAATGACTGAGTCAGTGAGTGACTTATTAATTTGTGCACTATATCTCAACATGCATTTCCTTTTCTCTCTTTTCGTCTAACTTCACATATTTTTAATTACTCTGTACCTCTTCTTACCTCTTATTTACCTCAAACTCAAAGTGTGTGCGTGTGTACTATAAGTGTGAATGTTCGTGGCGGGCAATTTCGTGCGATATTATTTTATATTAAGTTATCTTAAGAGTTTACTTTCTTCTCTATTGTATATCTTCTAATGATTTAATTATATTTTGTCAGTTACAGAGCTCATTGTGATGTAAATTGTTGAATACTTTGCAGTCTGACGAAAGAAATAAAGACGTTTGACCTGTCTAGCCTAGTATTTTCTAATCTGACCGCTACAGCAGATGTCCAATAAAACCTCAAGCTTAATTACAATAAGAATAAAATTTTGATCACAAAACCCTCGCCATTTACCGCCAGCAAACATTTTTTATGTTATAAGATCTAGCACCAAAAGGAAAACAAACAAATAGGTGGCATCAGTGAGAATGAAATGTCTATGAATACGCTTAATTCTGCACTCAGTGACCCGCTGATCAATTAAAATTAAACAATAAAAAAAAAACTCAAAAAGGAAGCGGCAACGGATCTCGTCACAACTCTATCAAAAGCATGTTTTATACTTGAGAAAAAAAAGAACTGATACCATTTCACCTTCGCTGAAGAAACTTATTTATTGCCCATGATTAAAACAACATTTTGAAGATTGCTTTCATTTTGTTTATAATGTTTTAGCGATAGCGCAACGCACTATTCAGCTAAAAATCATATATGTTTTAAAACCAGTTAGAACACTGTGATCATCAAATGACTGATAAACTTCATGCAAGACAGCCAGGGCTTGGAAAGAGATCATTTTGTTTTTCGGGGTCCGCTGTTTTGAATAGCGGTATTCCGGATAACTCAACTGGGAATAATTTGAATGTTACCTATCTTATTTTCCTGTAGTCTTACAAAAAATACAGAAAAGTCGAAATACCAATAATTGGAAGTTAAACTTTATTCTCATGGGTTTGAAATATCTGAACTGGACTGACCACCAATAACCAAGCAGCTATCAACCCAAAATAAAAAATCATAACTTTCCCTTGTTGAGAATTAAAAACCAATTTTTGATGAATCTACAAGTCTACAAAAATCTTTTCATTTTCTTGTTTAAAAGTGTCTTTAAACCAACATACCTACAAAATAGTACTATAATCACAGAAATAATTAATTTAAAAAATTTATTAGTCTTGCTAGGATACTGACTAATAAATGACGTGCTTAAAATAAGAATTGATATTTATTTGGAGTAAACAATTATACTTTGTTTCTTTTGCACAGATCTACCTATCTAGCTTTTTCCGCTTATTGCTTCACTCTCAGATAAAAAAAAACCAATAAAATCGTTTAAGTCCATAACATTAAAAACCACACCAAAATGTAAAAACTAAGATTGTTTAAATGTAAATATGCTAAAACATTATTGCACAGATGGTGTATTCAGTTCATTTATTATCAAAGGAATCAACAGCCACAACAACAAAAGATGAACAAGGTTGTGATAAAGAATTTTTTCAGTGTTACCAATCTTTAGGTATTAATAACCATGCAATATATATACCGTTTTATCTGCTTAAATAAGCTAAAATATTCACATTTATTTTGATGTGAAAGCTATTATGGCAAACAATTAACTGAAAATAGGTTCACATGACTGTATAAAGATTAAAGCCTAATCAAGTTAAGATAAATAATTAAAATTAAATAATTATGATTGTTCTTTTTTTACAGCACACAAACGTAGTAGGCTACAGGGGAATCCTGATATAGTCAACACCTTGAGACTGCAAAAATGTGTTGACTTTAAGCAAGAGTTGACTTAAACCATTACAAAAATATAAAGTTGACTTTAAGCAAGAGTTTCCCTTAAAGGTGTTGACTTTAAGTGGATTCCACTGTAGGCTATTCATTGTCACATTTTTCTTCCCAAACAAATACTGCTTGAGTGATTTCCGAAAACCAAGTGAATTTGTAGATATAAGCCTAGGCGTAAATTTAGATTGCCAATATGCTATGGTTCAATTTTGTCATAAAACAAAGAAAGAAATGTCTCTGAACTTTTAGCAGGGAAGCTCATTCATATTTATACCAGTGCTCACACCGGGAATTCCTGTGTGCTCCCATAATGCTCATGCTAACATCCATCATCGAAGAAAAAAATGAAAGTAAAATACTCAAATTTCTATTGAACAACATTTCAAAACTAACAAAACTATCCAGAAAGTGATAAATTATTCAACATAAGATGAAACGTAACAAATTGTGATCTAAGAAAAGAAGCAAACCAATTATGTTGGTTACAAAATTGTGTTCTTTCAGGGGTGTTCTCTTTTTAAGTGGTGGTTAGGAACAAGATACAGTGGAAACTTTCTAATTCGAATCTGCGGGGGACAAAAAAAAAACTTGAAATTCAGAGAGTTCAAATTACACTCAAAAAACCAGGTTTAGTTACTAAGCCACTTCTCTGTTCTATTACTTATAATAGCACCTTCCTCTCTCACCCTGACTTTGTTTTTGTGCAAAAACAGACCTATTCCACAAACAGCTCTGTGTAGATTGTAGGATTTCAACTTTGTCATTTGTGCATGGAATCAGCCTTTCATGTTTACTGCTAAGAAGGAAACAATCTGTAGGCCTCAATAACAAAAAAAAACAACTTCAAATTAAGAGAATTGAACGTTGACTTAAATTCTGTGGGGGGTTTTAATCCATGTCACAGAAACATCTATGTCAGATGTAATGTTTTAACTTTAAAAAGTAAACGAAAAAATCAAGCAAATCATCTAGAAAAAGGACCATAGATATTGACATCGTTGAACTTTTGACCATTTCAAACAAGGGGCATATGACAAATCACAAACTGTGTACTATTACACAAAGATTAGAAAAATATTTACAACAAAGAACTGTTATAAATTTTGTTTGGCAAACACAGCAAGCACAATATTGTTGTTTTGTTTTGTTTCTAAACATACTACTAAAAGTAAAATATGTGGACTGTATTTTCAATCTAAAAAATCTTGCAGAAAATCACAAACAAATATTACTTTAAACTTTCATGAAAATAATACAATACTTTGATCAAAATATGTGTCAAAAAACTTCATGTAAGTTTTAACATTTCAATCATTTTGGCCTGCACACAGGCAAAACAGATTGTGAAGAAGCTGTAGATGATTGGTTTAAATTGTTAAGTTTTTGAGAAACCTATTGGATTCTTGAAATGAATATATAAGCTTGATTTCCATGCCTTACATTGAAGGCAAGGAGGAAATAAAAATAGAAATAATAGCAAAATAACCCAACATGACTAGTGACATAAGCTAACATCAACAACTAACATAATTTTTGTGGTTACTTCAAAGACAAGTTGAACAGACCACTCGAGAAATATTTATATAGAAATAAATTATATATTTAAAACAAAAAAAAGCAACCAGTAAAAATGATAGGCAAAACTTTAGAAATAACACCATTGTCAAGGGAAACATGAACAATTAACAGTTTTTATATTTATACATATATACAAACTCGCCAACTAATGCAGCAAGCCAACAAAGTGTTACCCATCAATTGCTTGCATGTTGTTTATTGTAACTTTGCAAATTATTACTGCAAAGCAGCATTAGACAATTATTATTACTGTTGTGATCTTAAATAGGTTTTATGAAATCATTAAATAAATGGAAAGATTTTAGAAGCTATGTAACTTCAGCATCAGAATCATTTTATCATTGATTCCTCAAAGTAAAAAAAAACCTACAATAATTGCATGCGTGCGTCTTGCAATCAATTGCTTTTGATAAATAAACTCAATCTTTCAAAAGATGCTATCATAGAATACAGACATTCGAAATGTTAACTTTCGTTGTCTTACTCAAGAACTATTAAGAGAAAAATATTCAAACACCTTTATTATATTTATTCATGTCTTCAAAAGCCTATTCAGTCTATCGCTGTCCTCATTTTTGCTTTGGAAATCCTCATGTATTTGAGCCAGTGACAAAAGGTCGTGTGGCATGTCGGGGGTGACATCATATCAGGCTTAGTATATCAGTCTTAGGGGTTAAATAAAACATTTCAGAACTTATGTCACATAATCTTGCTTGAAATGTTTAATGGGCTGAATGCAACATTTTCAACAAATAATTTTCATAGAAAATGACATTTTGAGCACATGAAAAATTTTTTACGTGAAAAAAGTCCCACTTTTTGAGTCACAGATGATTCTGACATGAATTTCACAAAGATTCAACTTTGCTCTGAGTAACTATAATACTTTGGTTTTAACATCAATAAATCCACTGCTTTTTGCTAATTATATTAGAATTAAATTGGACTTTTTCAAAATTAATATGAAATGCTCACAGAGTTTGTTGGCATTCCTGCACCAAAAGTTGTAGCCTCATTTACAATTAAGCAAAAAGGACAAGGAGAGAAAAAGCTGAACTTAAATGACATTAAAAAAAATGTAAAGTGCTAACCTGTAGATCTAGAAGCTAAAAGTGATCTTTTTTTTCAGATAGGATATTTACATCTAACAATATAAACATAAATTATGTGACCCTTCTATAAAATAACATACTCGAGGGTGAGTCTGAATAGGAAGCTCTTTGATTATGCAATATGGTAACTTTTGGGTTGCTGAAGAACTAAGTTTAATTAATCTTATCTTTAACAGAAAAATAAACATCTTAAATCTCTCTCTAAATTGAACAAAATTCACTCATCACTTACAGTATCAGTAGAAGTCAAGCACATTTTTTGTAGGCATTGCGAGTTTTCAAAATAAACAATCAAGGAAAAAGATCATATTTGATTTTTTTAAAACTTATTATGACAAGCTACATGAATGCAAAAAGAACAAAAAAAATGAAAACACTCTTAACCTTTCAGCAAAATATTGTTTAATAATAACAGAGGCCTTTGATCTTCTCTGACATGCAGAGAGTACGGTATACAATACTCCTTTCGATAAAAAAAGCTAGCCTGCATTGCTGGAACGATTGTGTAGTTTTGTATGGCTTTATGATCTGGTGTGGTTTTGTAAATCTTATGGTCTATCCTTTGCACTGCTAATGAAGTTTAAACGTATGTCCTTCCATTTTTCTGCAAAGCTATATGCTTGCACTATCTCAGGTACTTATATATTTTTTCTTGTGAGATGCTTTAGTTTGATCCAGAGTCTGGCTTTGCCTGCATTACTTCTCAAAATGGTAACACCCGGCAAGAGAACTAAGTATACCAAAAAAATGTTTACTGTTATTCAGTTTGGATTTTATATTATTCCTGTGTTTCCTATCAAATTACTTGAATAGAAATTGAATTTCAAAATCGACCCACACATTGAAAAGGCAATAAATACATAAAAGCCTACTTCAAATGCCTCTTTTTCTTGCCTGTGGTCCATCTTGTTTTGGTCATAGTAGAAACAAATGCTGCACGTTTACGTGATGAAAATGCTCTACACAATTTAGTTTACAAATTTTTCTTATTAAAAAAAAAAAACAGAACAAATTTAGGCAAATTAAACAATTATAGTGCAGTCTGCTTAAGTTGAAGTGCCAATTCAGTTTGAAATATCAGAACTTGATAAAGAAAAAACGACTAGTTGGAATTCTAAAACAGATTCAAGTTATCAGAGGTGGAGTGAAATAGACTCCACTGCATTGAAAAGTCACGCTCTTTGAAACACAGATCCATACTTCCAGAACAAATGCTTAGTAAATGTTTAAATTTAAATCATATCCTACCTTGAGAGTAAAAAATGATGTGTGATGTGGACCAAATAAATGGTAAATGGAATACAAACCTTACAATAACTTCATGAAGACAAAAACAGAGGACTAATCTTTTCATTGTAAAATTTTGTATGTTTCTGGTGGGTTTTTTAAAGAGCATGATATAGTTTTTGAAGACTATATTCATAAGTAGGCTATGTTATAAAGAACTGATTTTGAAAAGAGCAACAAAAAAAAACAACCCACAAAGTAAAATCGCATTTAGAGAAAACATGCTAGTTAAATACAGTATGCTTTGATTACTGAAAGCTGAGGTGAGGAGGTCCAATATCTTCAACAAAAAATAGAATATATTTTGTAAATATGTTGAAAGTACAAAAATATACAAATAATTAAATACATTCCTAGTTCCAAATATTGTAAAGTGGTATAACATGGTCTGCTTGAAGCACATACATCCCTAGTGGCAAATTCATGTAGGCCTTAATAAGTAAGCAGATTTAAATAAAAAAGAACAAACAAGCAAACAAACAATAAAATTTCTGATCACCAATGGCACAGAGCCCTATGACAATACATGTAATCTTATTACCAATTTAGCTTTGAGCATATTAATTCACTTTTAATCTATAAAAGTGTAACCTTTTGGCATTTAGGTGTTATAAAAAAGGCCCTTTTTCTCAACATCTGGTTATCTTCGTAGTTGATTATGTAGGGGAAAAGCCGCAACACATCAAACATGATCTCTATTTGTAATACTTCAGATTCTCTAAACTTTTGGTAGAAGTCCCCACATAATCAACCATCAGTTACAGCTCACCGCTTTTCCTTTTAGGAAGCACTTTATCTATCATAACAAAATCAACTTTTTCCGAGACCCTCTTACAGCCTGTTACCGAGAAAATTTGTTCCGCTGCAGGATAGAAATTCAGCTCCTGTATTACCTCATCAACATACTCTTCAGGAACTTCATGCCTGTTCCGGAAATGCCATCGATATTTTTTCACAATATCATCTGTGATACATGCTCGCACGTGCTCTTTTTCCAGCGGCAAGAAAGGAATAAAAGACGTGATGAGGTGATTGCTGATGAGTTGGCTATGATAGAGTCCATCTGGGTAGAAACAGTCATTTATAAAGGACAAATTTATTAATTGCTCAAACGCTTATTTATTTTCAATACAAAGAAAACTTTGTAAGGCCAGATATGATAACTTATTTTGAGACATCATACAAAGTCCAATGTAATACATTTTTCATAACCTCTTGATTTGTTTTATTGATTCCTTGGCTAAGATACAATCTTAATTTGCTAAGCTTTTGCTCAGAGGCAATATAATCAATTCTATTGGCAATGCATTTGGTGCATCTCTCTACAATAACTTGCTTTGTTTAATATTACAATTGCATTAAAACCTTTGCAACATCTACATTTTTTTTTTATCTAACAAGGCAGGAATAAAATCTTTTTTCTTATCATGTTCTTCTTGTTTTGTTTTTCTTTTACTCATTATGTTTTTAGTAGGGAGTTAAATTCACCGTATGATTTAACTAGTCTTTCAGCAGCTTGACTTCAAATTGCATAGGAGGATAGAGAGTAGTTTGACTAAATTAACTGGTTTTCAGACTTCAAAATCTTACAAATTCAATTTTATGTATTTTTTTTTAAATTACAGCTCAGATTTATCTTTCAAAACAGCACAATAGACTGATAGCCAGGGCAAAATTAACATTGAAGCAATTGAATCTGAAAACTTGTTGGTCATCACAACTAAACAAGCATGAAGAAACAGATAATGTTGCAAAGAAAGCAAAGTCCAGTTTGGCAAGAAGGCAGATCACTCCTATAAGTTAGGATCATATTTTTTATCTGAACTTTTTTTTTCAGATCTCCTATATGCTGTTCAGGCTATTTTACCAGCATCTTATCACTCATAATCTCAATTTTCTCTGGTCTTTTGTTAAAATCAGGCTTTTTTTTTTCAACGTTTCAGCACTTACAAAAAGAAAACAAATATAATTGATGAAAGTTAAGATCATAAATAACAGTTAAAGAAAAGTATGTTTAAGCTCATTAACAATAAAATACAAAATAAGCGGTTTATGAAGTTTCTTACATAACAGTAATATGATTATACTATATGTACTATTTACTAAATTATGATTTTTTTGAGTCACCTACTGTGATTATCAGCATTGATGACAGACAACATGATGCTATTTTCAATGTCGGACAGCCTCAGATCTTCTCTTTTTTTTCCACTTTGCCAATGTTCAAACGCAAGTCGTCCTATCTCTGTGCCACCTGCATTGCTGTAAGGTCAATAACAAATTTGTTAGACATAAAAACACCCAGACTCTGTCAGATTTATGTTATCTTACTTTTTTTAAACTGTGGCGCAGATTACTTTTATAATACTAATAATAATCATATAATTTATTAAATTTTTGTATAGCGCCTTACCCATACAAAACAGCCCAAAGCGCTCAACAATCACACAATCTTCATTTAGACAAAGACTCTCTCTAAAATACACTATAAAATCGAGCAGTATATTATGGTTAACAAAAGTAACAATGAATAATATATTTCTGATAGAACTAAAGGCAGGCTTAAAGGCAACCAAATTCATCTTGAGTAATCATGGCCTTCATAAAATAGGTCTTGACCGCCTTCTTAAACTGTTCCTCGGATACAATTTCGCGAATAAATTGCGGTAGGGAATTCCAGACTTGAGGGGCAAAATGTGAAAATGATCTTTCAGCTAGTTTCTTAAGACCCTTTTCAGGTATGCAAAGTAAGTTTGCGTCGACAGATATAAAATTTTTAGAAAGAACATATTTTTGGATGAGATCACAAGTATAAGGTGGAGATTTACTTTTCAAGATCACTTTTTTTATTTTTCATAACTATTTTAGCTTCCATGCTCTGAAAACGCTGTAACTTACGTATTTTGTTATTTGGTAGACTAGAAAAGAGAAAATTACATTACAGGTAATCAATACATGAAAATATAAAACATAAAATAAATTTCTTCCACTAGTCTATAAAGGCAGCCATCTGACCAATTCTATGAAGCTTATAGTAAAGAAATTTACAAGGATGATTTACATGATGTTGCATGGATAGGTCACAATCGAACACCACATCCAAATTTTTTGCTTTCTCAGTAAAGAATACCTTTTCATTCCCTATTTTTATATAGTCTTCAACATCAAGACCACATCTTTTTAACATCATCGATACACCGTTTCATAATTACAAGTAACTCTTTAACATCGTTTGGCTGTACAGAATGGTACTTTTAGAGGCAAAAATATAAAATCTTTAAGAGCTTTGGGCTTTTAACCAGCAAATTTTTGTAAACCATTGACAAGGCAATACAAGGACTGCATCCTCATAAGCGGATGTCCTCTTTATTAACTGACATAAAAGGGCTGCTCTCTATTAAGGGGGTCTTAATTGAGTGGTTTTTACTGTAAAGGCATAGCAAGGAAAAGTGTGGCATAGAGATAGATAGAATGGTGAGCACAATAAGAGTACTTTTGAACTTATATTTAAAGCCCTTTAATACTTCTTTATATCAAAAATATGAAATCCCATATTTCTGCCAAAAACTAAACTGACTTGAAATCGCTAAAATTTGTAAATTAAATATACATGTAGTTTTTTTTGTTTTCAAACACTTCAATACATTACGTTTCAGGTTTAGAAAAATGTAAGGACTTCATTCAGAAAATTAAAAGATATGATGCTTTTAAGGAGTAAAAAAAAATAAGAACTGATTTTGCAAACAACTGCTTGAGCACATAAAGTGATATTGGGGTACCTTAAAAAAATGAAAACTGCTTTCCTATACGACACTCCTCCAAGATGTTCATAGTGATCAGTATATGGTTTTATCACATCAAGCAGCGAAGAGGGAAGCTTGTCCACCTCATCAAATATAAACATAGACCTCTCACATTTGGTGACATTTCCTTCTATCCACCGCTTCAGGTTATCCTAGGTTTCATGGAAGATTTTTTTAACACAAAAATTACGAAACAATTTTTTCCATAAATTGAGATCCATCATAACGAATCTCTTGTTAAAAAAGTCCGAAGATTTAGATGGATAATCCACAGTTTTGCACTCAATTTTTTTTATAAATTTCGAACCCGATTATAGTTATGTTCTTTTTCATGTTTAAAAATAAGTTAGAGAATTTCCAATAAACTAGTAAGTCTTAAATTTGAACTTTTTTGCCCGGAAGTATGGTATTTTAAAAAATTTCTAGGTACTAAACATCAATACAAAAGAAGAATTTTAATTGATTTTACATTTTTTTAATATCTGTAATCTTCTTTCGCATCTTGATTTTCAAAGAAAAACGGGACACACATGTTAAAAAAATTGTCCATAGAATTAATAGTTAAAAGAGCCCTTTGTGACTTATTTGATGTGATGTAAAACCAAAAATGAGCTGGAAGGAATATCAATCTGAGACATACTGCAAATAAAGGTCTGGCTTTCAAAAAATCATTAAAGTAAGAAGAAAGTGTACTCATTTTAGACCAAAATGAATAATATGACTTATTTCCATACCATATATTCCCTGACCTGCACATAGATAGAAACAATGAACATCAATTAAAATAATATATATACAGATCATTTATGAAGTTGAAAATTTTTTATTTCATATTAATAACAATACAACGGGAAGACATTGTACAAACCTTGTAGAAAGGTAGCATGCCTTCATGGGGGAATTCTTTTGTTGCTGATATGAGATGAACAAATGGACTATGAAAGCCGTCTTTGTACAAATTGTCAGCTATTATGCGACTCACAAAGTTCTTTCCCACTCCAGTGAGCCCATGAAAGGAAAGAACAAGGGCTTTGTGGGGGTCTATTGAATCAAAGTGTCCCTTGATATGTCCTAGTACAGCTTTTTGAACCAAATGTTGGCCATGGAGCTTGTGAGAAAGATTTCTCTGCAAACCTGAAAAAAGAATTGTGCCGAAAAGTTTTTACCCTACATCAGTTGAAATTTGTAGATAATTGACATTAACTTATACAGGGTTCAAAGAACCTTTTAAATCGTTAAATTTTTAATTGTCTTGCATTCAAGGTAGAGGAGTCAAAAGTCGGATATTCGTTTTTTGAGAAAATGCGGTGAAAAGGACTACAATTTTTTTATTTTTCTCTATATTTTAAATTTTTTTTTAAAGTTTTAATATCTTTCTACAAAATTTTGGTATTTTTATGGATTTTTTCACATTTGTAAGCTTAAAAAAATATCATATGTCTTGCTTGAAATAGCAACGCCTTCAAAGGTGAACATTGCAACATCAGACTCGCTCAACTTGGGCAGTAGACAAATATTTTATTTAACAGTGACCATTAGTCTTTCAAGCTTCAAAATTATTAGCACAAAATGCTAAAATAGGAAAATATTCAGCTTAAGGGTGACAAAAATTGATTTGATAAAGTAATTAAAGCTATCTTCATTTAAATCACAGTACACCTTTTTGTATCTCTATTTTTGTAAGGATAAGCTTTCAAAATTTAATCTAAATAAAAACAATTTCTCTAAAACTCTGCACTCTGTTCAAAATAGACTGTACCAGTAATGAATAAATTGTGATTTGGACACTGTTAAATGAAAAGATACATGTTGATAAACTTACCATCAAAATCAAGATGAATTTGTGACTTATCACAACATACCATGACCCTGCATTTCAGCGTTTGGATTCCAACATGGATGAGAGAGCCTATGCCTGCAATCCCTGCTGCAATTCCAGAGACAGGCCCAAAGCATAGAATTGGGAATGCACATTGAGCAGTTAGGAAGGTGACCCAAACTACTGCTTTTAGGTTCATACTGCTGTCCTGCAGTGAAAGCGAGAAAGCCAAACTTTTTATGAAAAAAAAAGTTGTTGATTAAAACTATGCACAGTTTATCCTTCAAATGCTTAGATAATAAAAATGCCTCAATCAAGCCAAACACAGGTATCCAAATGTACAATGTATCAGACATTATACAATACTAATGTGCAGCATTCTTTAAGTTTCTCTATGATCTCAGTTTTGATAAATTTCTTTGTCTGTTGTATGGGGGACAAAGCAGCTTCAGAAATAACACAGAAACTAACAATATTGTCCTAATGATTTGATATTATGACTTTCTTATAAATCTTAAACTGCACCATAATGCTTTGTCAGAAATAGATTTTCAATTATGTTTTTCCTTCGTTTCCTTTAAACCATAAAGTCTTTTTGAATAAAATTTTCAACACTGCAAAATGATGTTGTTTGAGAGGGATGCAAGGCAAGAGCTTTTTTATGACAGACTTATTTTCTTTGATGTGCCTTAAAACACTTTGTCCACCATAGCAACCCATAGAATCACGACCTTTTGCCTTAGCCTCATTTTTGTTTCCAATTTTGTGGGGTATTATTTTGACATGTTTGGAATTGAAATAAATTTATTGCCCTCAAAGGCCAGAGTCAAAATAAAAACTACAATTATTGCATATATATACATGTGGGCCTTCTGTATCTGAATCAGATCTTGAATCTAGATTATTTACATACTTAGATAAAATCTCACACTGCCAAAGTCATCTAGAAATCTAGTTCTCAAACCAGTCGCCTCCACACATTAAAATGCGTTCCTTTAAATCAGAATTTCCAGCTTCTCAGGGGCATAGTTCCTTAAACTATTTTTAGCTCGACGACACTCAATTGTATGTAGCTTGACGAATTTTATTTAATTTTTTTTATACTGAACAGGCTGAACAGAGGCAGAGACTTTCAGCCCACTCTCGCCATCTCAAGTTGCACACTCAGCACAAGTAATACCTGAGCAAGCCTAAGACTGAGTGCGAGCGCCGTGTAAAAGTGCACAACAATTATGTTTTTGCTTGCTAAAACGGTGTGCTCTACTGTGATTATTCACACCCTCCCGAGTGTGGATACTCTGCTGTGAGTATTTGCATCTCCTTTTCCAGTGTGTAAAGGGTCAAATGATGGGAGATAGATGCAAAAGGAAAGTTTGCCTTGTCTTTGCCAGTCTCAATTAATCTTAGCTCTAGCCCTCACAAGATGGATGATTTTGGTCCTAAAGGAAACGTAATTTTAAGTTTAACTTTAATGCTTTGATTCGATTGTTCTTGCAATTGTCTCTTGGGTGTGTGGTGCTTTTATCACACAGGCTAAATAAAATTAGAATTTAAGTTTTACAAATATTTGTGTTGTCTAATTTTTTTTTCATATATTTTGGGGATTTGTTTGCTGAGTGATAGGTAATTTTTTTATTTAGAGTTTTCACACAATCACACTCTAATGCACCGCAGTTTTTTGGGACACTGAACACTTCAGAAATGGGCGTACACAGTGTTTAATAAAAAACAAGACCTAGACCTCGAGCTAAAGAGAAAAGAAGAAGAAGAAACAAAGCCATTTAAACCATGCAGACTTGTAGATGGAGAGAAAGAGAAAAAAAACAAGGCCTACATCTAATTCGAGGTAGAGAGAGAAAGATGAGGAACCGACACAATATCGAGATTCTGATTTAAAAAATAAAAGAAGAAGAAGAAGAAGGTGGAGGAGGAGAAAAAGAAGAAGGAGAAGAAGGAGAAGAAGA
>BMAT01008732.1:347150-357375 GCA_019649035.1 Elysia marginata
GTACTTGATGTTAAGTACTTTCTTTAGTTGTTTTCTATGGAAGGCGTAAAGTCTTTCTTCTTGTGATAGTGTAAGTGCCCATGTTCATGTTCCGCAGTTATAGGTAAGAACTGATTTCACCAGTGCTTTATAGAGTTTGAGTTTCGTATTTTTTTGTGATTTTGTCTCCTTTTAACCAGACCTTTTCTCAGTTTTACTAGAGCTGCTGAGGAGAGTTGTTTGCGTCTTTCTATATCCTCTTGGTCTCCTATCAGGGTGCCGACCTTTTTGGTGGTTTGCCAGTTTGTCTCCCCTCTTGAAAGATTTGTAAATTCTGTCTTGTCAACATTCACTTGCAGATTGTATTTTTCTAAAACTTTACCTACTTCTTCTATGTCTATGTCCTGAAAAGCAACGAAGTCGACGTCGTCTGCGTACGCTATCTCTCTTGGCAACACTTTTTCAAGTGGAGTCGAAGGTTTGGGCAGGACTGGTCTTACTTCTTTAAGCATAAGTGAAAATATGGCCATTTTCGGATTTCCTGCCAATCTAATCGCGTTGTCCGTTTTTTACTACAACAAACCGTTTCAACGGTATACGAAAGAAAGCAAACTGCGTGTGTATTTGTCGCACAAATTTTTCTGCTAAAAGTGCGCAGGCTTTGTGCTGCCAAATTGTGTAGAAAAAAGTTACCATTTTTCTCAATCTTAGTTACGCAAGTGGCGCTTACGGAATTTGTGCAGAGAAAGTCAGTGGCTTGACATCATTTTTTTTCATGCGCTTCACACAAACTGACGTTTTTCTTCTATGAAAGAAGCGAGGCCATTATCATAGATTGTACTCTTTAAACATGATGTTATGTACCATCAATTCTTATTAAAACACTGAAAAACATTATTTCGTCACGCACAGCAAGTGTTCTACTATTCAAAATCCTGATCCCTCAGAACTAGAGTTGAAAAAATTTACTGAAGCTACAAAAGCTGTCGTTATGCCATCGGTAGAAAACTTGAAAGCCAGCAATGATTTCTTATCAACTAGATCTCGAGAATATAAACTATTTTCTTACCAGAGATCTTTATTGTATTATCATGGTATTATAATTACCTTAAGTAAAAAAGTAAAAGGTTGAGCATACAATGAGTAAATCTTATCTAGCTAAAAATCTGGATCTAGATTGGTTCTGAATCTACTTCATCAGCCTCTGGCAAAGGAAATGGTAAGAACAAGTCTAGAAAAGTTAGATCTAGACCAGTGCAATCAATGCCTGCAACTTGTACTTTTTAATGGGTGAAACCCAGTGAAATCCAAAAGCACTTTAGTCTTGTATCACAAAGGGAATGACTCTTCGTCTGCTTGTTACTTGAAGGTAGTTCTTTAATTTTTTTTTGTTACCTCAGTCTTGATTTTCAACCATTTTATATATTAAAGTTATCACTTTTTATATGAGTTTGAGGGTATTTTTCAAGGCAAAAGACAACCATTCAACAGATTTTCAAATATAAATATGTAANNNNTGGTTAGAAAGAAAAATATATTCATGTAGAATTTTTCTTAAATTTCAGGTTGGGGACAGAGTGTTTCTTTGCCATCGACTTGTGTTGGCCTGTGTTAGTCTCTATTTCAGTGCCATGTTCAAGTCACAAATGTCTGAGACCTTTGAAAGATCCATCAGGATCAACGACATTGATGAGGAGGCTATGGCTCACCTGATCAACTTTGCCTACACATCTCGAATCAAGCTGACAACAGACAATGTCCAGTCTATCCTGTTTGCAGCTTCTATTCTACAAGTAGAATCTGTGGCTACTGCGTGCAGCAACTTTATGAAGACTCATCTGCATCCATCAAATTGTATACAGGTTGGCGAATGACTATAGAAATCAACTCCTGAGTGAAATTGTGAGGCAACTACAGTAAATCAGGCACTCGTTAGTCATTGTTCTCAAACTAATCTTAAGTTAAAGCGGTTGAAAGACAAAAATCTGTTGTGTAATACTATAATAATCCATATTTATTTTTTGGAAATGGAATGTTGGGATTCCAACCTCATACAGGGCATGAAATACACAGTTACTTTAGAAATTGTTATATCAATCTAAAAAATTTGACCTGGGCCTGTTTTACCCTGTTTGCCTCACAATTTTGATACATGTGTTTTATTTTCCAGCTGAACATAGAAGTTCAATTTTTTTTAAACTTGATTCAGTCGAGAATTTTGAAAATATCATGATTTTGTTTCTTGAGTCAGTAAACAAATAAAAAGAGGTTTATAGCAAAATCTTGAAAATCTTGTGTTGTCAAAATTAACCAGATCCATATTTCTTTAACCCTTAAAGTGAGTGAAGCAACATATCTAGCACTGTTAAGAGACTTAACCAAGTCAAAGAATTTATTCCTGCGTAATACTGTTTAACATAAAAACGAGTTTTAAAGGCTTAGACATATCTTCACGTCTCTATCTACAAGCTATGGCTAATAAACAGAACAAAAATTTAAAGGCACCAAACACTATAGAGATGCCTCAAGTCAAAGTAAAGCTATACTATTTCTTTGGTGTCTTGGCAGGTCTTTCTTGGAGTTAACCCTTTTCTATCACTATCACTCGTGTCATTAAATGGGATTTAACTGTAAAGAACCAAGCGTCTGGTTGATTATTCTGTCTTGACAAAGCTCCAATAACATGATTGTCACTTTTACTGATTTCTGGATCATCAAAGTCATTCAGAGATTATTTCTTAAGTTTAGAACATGAAAACTTACTGAAAGCAAACTGAAGCTGTTTTCCAAACACTAGTTTGGCTCTGGAATAACGCTGGTTGACCTCTAGCCTCAGCTCTTTTAAATAGAAAGGGAAATTTTAAAAAGTATTCAGGCGTAGACACAACTCTCCTAGTTATGTTTGTTTTCAGATTAGACTATTCTCTCCTTTGCCAAAGATCTGTTTTATCATTGCAGGTGCGCAGTTTTGCAGAACTTCACAACCGTGTGGAGCTTATCAAGATGACAGATGATTATATCCGTGACAATTTCACCACTGTGTCACTGAATGAAGAGTTTCTGGCCATGCCTTACCCTATTCTGTACAAACTCATTTCCTCTGGTGACCTTAATGTAGACTCAGAGGAGCAGGTGTATGAGGCTGTCATGAAATGGATCCACAAAGACCAGGAGATAAGAAAGGCACATTTGCCTGCACTGCTAGAGGAAGTAAGATACATGTGTTGTTAAGTGAAAGTTTTCAAGTCTAATTTTATGAGAATATATTTGAAAAGAACATACAAGATCATGTGTTTCGCGCCCAGGGTAAATAAGTCGGAAGTTGGAAATGAAATTTTTGAGAAAACGCCATTTCAAAGTCTAGTCTTTCTTCTTTTTGTCTATAATTTAAAAGAACAAAAGTGTTAAGTTTTTCTACAAAATATTGATAATTTCATAAAGTTTTTATGTATGGAAGCTTAGAAAACTATCTTGTTCAAAACAGCAGCCTCTTCAAAGGTGAAATTTGTAAATCCAACTCCTTCACCATGAATTCGAGACATACTTTTTCCACATTTTAATAGCTTAAATCTATAATCTACTACATTTTTGAAAAATTTAAAATGAAGCCCTATATGATGTCACATTGCTAGTCATCATCAGTTTTGTGTGGAACCTTTTTAAGTACAGCATCAAACTTACTTTTAAAAACATGTTTTGTTCTTATTTCTGGAAAACATTTCTCAAGCAAACACATTTTTTTATTACATTTTTTCATACCATGTAGTGAACTTTTTTTTTAAAGGTTTTTGGAGCTGCAGAACTAGAAAATAGTAACCTCTGATGTACCTTTAAACCAACCATAGGAGTCAAGGCTTGTAGTTAAACAAATCAAAAAATCTACTGTATGTCACACATGTATTTCTTCTAGCAAACATCATATCTTAGGTTATTTTCACCTCCTTCAAAGACAAGATATGCATTGTTTACATTATGAATAGTAAAATCTCTTATTTAGCACAGCAATCTCACATAATAATACAGGTAGTGAGAACTTCTGATAAAAAAACACCCTGAAGCATAAATACGAGGTGGCAGTGGATTAACTTTCTATTAAGACATTTATTTATTGGATTTTAAAGATACTGCTGGCCCATATACAGTTTAGTCCATAATTTAAACCCATTTAATTCTAATATCTGCTTAATAATTTAAACTGTATTCAAATGATCAGTTTTATCTTTCTTTTGAAATGTGAACTGATAATTCAAAGTTGAATGGTCGTTCTCTTGGGTACCTAAAATATCCTAACTGGACATCATTTAAATGCTCTCTGAGTTGTTTAATTGTATATGCTAACTTCTTTGATCCCGACTTTCATTTTTCTGGGAAAAAAAAAGGATTTTATTTTATTTATCATTTACTAAAGGTGAAGCTCCCCCTACTGCAACCTTGCTTTCTCATGAAGCATGTAGAGAGAGAGGAGCTTATTCGAAGTGACTTGGTGTGTCGTGATTTTGTAGATGAGGCCAAGTATTACCAAATGTGTCTGGCGAGTATCATCACAGAGTTTAAAGTCACAGAGAGGACACGGCCTCGCAAAAGCTATGCTGGTTGGTTCACTGGCTTTCATGAAATTTAAATTGTTTAGGAAAGAAACTGCTGCTGCTGTCTTTTTTCAAATCAAACTTTTAAGAAATTTCATGCCTTTATTTTACCACTGGTGGAATAGAAAAGGCTTTTTTTTTTCTGGTGATGATAAAAGTTATGAAGAATTTGGTTTCCTTCATTTTTTGTTGTTGTAATTATGGTATTAAATTTCCTCATTAAGAAATCGTTATTTAAGCTTACAATAACTTATGGATGATTTTTGGCCCTCTACCAGGGTAACTTATACTTTAAATATTTTACTTTCATGTGAAAAATCCTGGTTTTAACTCACATAAGCCAGGGCTATTTTTTTTTTTAAAAATTGATTCCAGCTTTTGGCATTTTTATGGTTTTCCAGAAAATTCCCAGCTGGAAATTTTTCACCATTTTAATATGATTTTTTCACCACATGTAAATCAATATGTGAACTTGTGAACAGTGCAAACGAAGATATAGCATGTCAATGAGTTCATTTTTAATAATTTCTTGCTAAACGGTCAATTTACAAGAAAAATGCCAAAAAGTTGAAGACATATTCAAGTCATCCATAAAAGTGGTTCTTGCTCTAGTTTTGGGCACATGTGTATCTAAACTCTTCTTAGATCTTCCTTTTACCGTAGATTTTTTTATTTATTGCTTAGACTTATAGCCAGAGGCTGTTCAAGCTTCTATTATAGAATCAGAAGTAGATACAGATCTAGAATGAAGAGTTGCTTGAGGTTTATTTATTAATGGAAGGAAAATACATGCAACCGACTTTATTATGTATAATACAAATGGATATAAGGAAAATCAACCATGTTTTTTTAGTTAAGATGGCGATGACTTCACATTACAAGAAGGAAGCGTACTTACTACACTATCAGCATCTAATATGAACATTCTATGTTACTTTCTTCAGGTGTTCTGTTTTGTGTGGGTGGCCGTGGGGCATCTGGAGACCCATTTAAATCAATTGAGTGTTATGATCCTCGGCAGGACCATTGGTTCAGAGTAGCAGACATGGCCACCAGACGCAGACATGTTGGCGTGTGCTCATTCAATGGTAACAGCTTTTATGTGGATTGAAATACTTTTCTGTTGGCATATCAAGCTTACAAGTTAAAGTATTTTCTGCTGTGGCATATCTACAGTTCCTTTGTGTGTGTGTGTGTGTGCTTACATCTGAATAATTGTAGTCAAGCCCATATAATTCAAACCTGGATAATTTAAATACTTGTTGAATCCAAACTATTATTCAGATTAGTGATTTTCTATGTCTTTTGTAATCTGCACTAATAATTCGATTTTTGGATAATCCTGAGTTGCATTTTGTTCCCATAGTTTTCAAAATATCTTAAACAGTTTGTAAGTATAGAGAAATTTTATCTAGGCCTACTGCTCTTTATAGTAAATTTGTCCACCACTATATTTCTGTCTTTACTCCTTAGGAGACTCATGCAGTATCATAATCAATAATCAACAAATGTTTTCTGTGTAATCTACGCTTATTCTATTTAAAATCTTTCATTATCAGCGAGGATGCTATTTTCCAGTTATTTTCCTTTTTTGAAGCCTCAGAAACTGAATAAACACGCAAATTTGAACAAGTTTGATCCCATGAATAATGACAATTCAGCACTACATTATGTATGTTATGCAAGAGGGTAGCGCCAGGTTTTTCTGTTATTTTCAGAAAATTTCAGTGGCATCCCTGCTTATCAGGTAGCCTCCCTGTCATGCTTCTTTTAGTTGGCATTGTTTTTTTTCTTTTTGTTCAGAAAAAAATGTAATATTAAATGACTTCTGTGAATTTTTCTTTTTGTCCTTTGAAAAATTTTCTTGCACTGCACTAGAATTCTACAACTGGGTTTTTTTAAAAATGATTTTAAATGGCAGGTTTTGAAATGATTAAAACTAGTAAACATCAGAGTAAAAGTTTGGAAATTTTGTCAAGCTGCCTCTGGCATCTCTTTGGTATTTCTCTCTAATGCCTGAAACGACAAAGTTCTTTAACATGTCCTTATTTCATTAGGATTGTTGTATGCTGTTGGGGGCCATGATGGAAGTGAACATCTTCAGAGTGGGGAAGTCTTTGATCCGAAGTGTAACTCATGGAAGCCTATTGCACAAATGTCAACACTCAGGTACATAGGCTGTAGCTGTATTAGTGTATAAAAAAAACTGATTTTGAGTTTTAGTTTTTTCATACACGACACAAGAGCAGTGTAAATTTTATCTCAAACTTCTGCTCTGTATTCATACTTAAGATTCAGCGCAGGACTGGTGACTGGTCATTGATAGCGTGAACCCTCAGTCATACTGGACATGTTTTGCAGTTGCGCTTGCTTCTTGACCTCAGATTGCAATTTCTTTGTCCTTGGTTGTATTCTTTTTTGTTGGATTTTACTCTCCTGTTTGGTGCTTGGTTGTGCTTTTGTTGTGAAACTATCATTAGCAGTCGCTGGTTACCACAATCGTGAGAATTAGCGTGTGGCAATTGTTGTGTAACAATATTAATTCAAATAAACATGTTTCTCCTAGAGTCTTAGCATCACTATTACAATTGTTAAAATTAGCTAGTATAGCAGATGTGAGACGGTGCTTTAGTTTTAATAATTATTGTAATCAATGTAAAGATAAAACGCACAAGTAACTAAGCAAGAGTCAGTAAATAAATCTCTCCCCAGACTCTGGCAGACATGACAATTCAAATTAAGTATGTAGTAGGTTCAAGGAACCAGGCTACATCCAGAGTTCTGGTAGCCCTGAGGCGAAGGCTGGTTGCTCAAAAGAAAAAGAGACGACAGGCAAAACGGACAATAAATAAGCAGGCAGTTATACATAAGACCTCTTCCTCCTCAGGGAAAACAAAAATAAAAAGTGGCTCTATTTCACCACTCACAACTTTAGTACGCAAACATGCAAGAGCCAATCATTATCTTTAGGTACCCTTAAGCAATTACCTGACTTCAGTGATTTCATATCGCAGTTAAATGAGCTGACATCTAATCGTATCAATGAGGCAATGCACGAAAAAGCACCCTTTAAAAACTTATCATCTAACATTAATAATACTATATTACTTTGTCCACCTCAAAAGTGGATGACACTGCCTTGTCACGATCACCTGCTAAAAAGCAATGCACAGGTCTTTGATACCTTTACAGTGATGATGAAGATGAAAATGAGAGTAACGTGAGTAGTGCAAAATTAACCATACCTGAGTTGTTGAATATGGAAGATAACGATGTAGCAGGGAAACTGTTGCGTTATCTTGATGAATGGGCAAAATACACTAGTGACCAGTGGGTTCTGGATGACTTTTCCGGGATAAGAGTTGATTTTGTGTCCTGTTGACCCCGTTTTATGAGTATCAATTTAGCAATTAGGACAGACCTGATTTGCAACAAGCTATTTCAGAGTTAGAAAGACTTCTGATCATACATGGTAAAAAATTGGCAATTTTTATCAAATATCATGGGTAGAAGGAAAAAAGATGGCTTGATCCGATGCATACTAGATTTATCTAAACTCAAGGAACATTTTGTTTACGATAAGTTTAAATTAGAAACATTAGACCCCACACTCCATCTTATGCGCCCTTACTGCTGGTTCGCTTCGGTGGATATTTTTAATGATTACTATGCGTACCTGATTGATCATTCCCTTCTTAAATATTTTAGGTTTTAGTTTTAGGGTCAACTGTGGAAATTCATAGGGGCACCACAATGTTATTGTCAGATGCCATAAATTTTCAGCAAAGTCCTCAAGATCCGGCTCGCTTACTTACGTTCACAGTCTGTACAGTCAGTAATCTATATAGATTATATTTTACTTAGCGCCTCAGACCCGTCTAAGTTACTCATAGACATAAAATTGACAACTTCATTGTTGGATTGACTGGGCTTCACATTAAATTCACAAAAAAGTGTGTTTGCATTAAATTTACAGAAAAGTGTGTTTGTTTGCCCCTGTTCAACAGACAGAATCCTTGCATTTTTTGTTAACAAACAACCCTTATAATGGAAGTTCTTTAGAAAAAAACAGTTTTTGTTATCACTGAGTTTCACAGTACCAAATACAATGACTTTTTATTTAAGTAATATATTTTATAGACTTGGCATAGGTTCTTCTTAGAAAATAAACTTGTCCATGATTAAAGATACAATCCGGAAGAAAACTGTGATATGTTTGTGGTAGAAAATGTCTCGGGACTGCATGCATCATTGAATAACCTTTAAAAGCTCTCTAAGATAGTGAAAAAATTATTTTGGTATCTGAGTTAGGTCCTGACTTATTGCACTTGAAAGACAAGGAGTCTTAGATGGAAAAAATTGGACTTGAAATTTTCATATTAGACCTCAGCTTCCCTGGTATACTTATTTATGGGATGTAAACGTTTTGCTTGTGTATTTGCGTAGCTTGGCTCCAGCTAAATCCTTATTTCTCAAACAATTAAAATTTAAAATTACTATTTATTACTTTTACTGTCTTTACATCAAAACTAGAAAGTCATATGAGCCATATCACCTTTTATGGCTTTTTCAGCTGACAAGCGACTGTGCATAGTTACTTACTTGAAAGTTTACTTAGAACATACTAAGAAATTACGGCAGTGTATGCAATTGCATATAAGTTATAGACCTCCTCATAATGCAATCAGCAGAGATACACTGTCAGGGTGGACTTGTACAATGTTGCAGCTCTCTGGTGTGGATTCAAAGATCTTCAAACCACATTCTACTCGCGCAGCTTCAACATCTGCAGCAGCAAAGTTTGTTCCTCTTCAAACAATCCTAGATGCTGTTGGTTGGTCTCAATCATCAACTTTCTCAAGATACTATCATAAAAAGCCTCAGCGGTTGACTGCTTCAGCATTTTTAGCTATAGGAGTCCTCTCTTACTCCCTCTCCTATAAGTAGTTACTCACTACCTGCTCAACACGTTAAAGCTCTCTTTTATGAATACGGAACGGAAGTTTGATGTGAAGTTAAGAAATCAAACGATTGAAATTTCACTGATAATTGAAGTGGCAATATTCATACACCAGCCCTCTCTCTACCTTTCAAAACAATTACACTTAATTTTTGGGATATCCCTTCTTATAATTTTACTTTGGGAATTTTCTTCTAATCATGGTGCTGTTGAGCAGGCAGTATAGTAAAACGGTATCCTGTTCAAGTATGACCAGTCACCGGTCCTGCCCTGAATCTTATATGAATATCGTCACTTCAGCTACAGGTGAAATTTAAATCAAACTTCACAGGTAAGCTCTTTTGATTTCATAATTTTAATTTCACCTTATGCACGATGTCACAAACACCAGAAATAATAATCGAGAAAACGAATACTACACCTGATGCGAGACTTGTGAGTTCTTTTAATATCTTGAAAAAGTGAAAAGTCGTGTGAAGAATGTAGAAAATGAGTTTATTCAACTCAAAATGAAGAAATCAACACGAAACAGTATTCACATCCAGCAGCAGTCGAAAATAATAACAGTGGAATTGCCAATGTCCAGCATAAACAAATCGTAGATCTAACTTTTGCACAAAACTGCTCACTCGCTCTTCATCCAGTATTCTATCCTATCCGTCCTCTTAATCTTTTTAAGTCCTTTTTTCAATCAACCACG
>BMAT01008732.1:430301-445306 GCA_019649035.1 Elysia marginata
CTACCTCTAATACTACTACTAATACTGCTGCTGCTGCTGTTGCTGCTGCTACTACTACTACTACTACTACTACTACTAACTACTACTACTACTACTACTACTACTACTACTACTACTACTACTACACTACTACTACTACTTTTAATAGTAACATTCCCAAATGGTTCGTCACTTTTTATGACCCACGTTATCTTTCCAAAAGAATTATTATATTAGCCTGTGATTAGAAGTTTCTATGCACTTATTGCATACAGTTTTTTCGCAATACTTGTTTATCTCTTTAGATTTGGCGTTTATTCTCAGAAAAATATTCAAAATCGAGTTTAATAAATTAAAACCAAAACTGATTTTTTTCTGAATCGTATTGTAAGAGGAAATAAATTAGGTTTCCTAAAACTAGATTATCATGACAGCGAGATAATTAATATAAGCTGTTCTATAAATGTTATTGTCTATAAAGACTAAGATTGTAAAATAGTCCCACCTTTTTTCAAATTGGGTGCTGTTTGAATACGTAGAAAAAGTTTAATTTTAGACACATGTACTGCTTTTCTCTCTGCCTTATTGTTTTTTTTCAGTGCTAATCTCTCTCTCTCTCTCTCTCTCTCTCTCTCTCTCTCTCTCTCTCTCTCTATCTCTATCTCTCTCCTTCTCCCTCTCTCTCTCTTTACCTATCTATGTGTCTATCGATCCATTTATATTTCTATCGATCCATCAATATTTCTCTCTCCCTCTCTCTATGATGAGGAAAAACGTATAAGTTAGGGGCGAGAGTGTGATCGCCTGAAGCGCTCCAATCTTATTACAAGCCATGTATTGAGTTTGTCTCTCCAGTTATACCTCCCGATATAGCAAAATATTCTAAATCCCACAACTTGTTACTCTTTTCCCTAGTCCCTACCTACATATCTTTCATAAACTGCTCGGAGAAATCGCAACCTTTATTTTCCTTCCTATGATACTTGCAAGTTTAAATAACTATTGTATAGTGTAATGTATTTTTAGAGTTTAGGGATACATTATAATTTTGTTAGCAAATTAAGAAGGTATTTTTTTCATAGCAAAAGCAATAGTTTTTATAGAGTCTATAATAGACCTTTTTTCAATGACTAGCACGGTACAAAGCGTGCCATGTGTTAAAATAAATTTACAGTGGGTTAAAAATATTAGCTGGCGTGATGCTTTAAAGAAAGAAAAACAACTTACAAATCGCTTTAATGTCTATTACCGAGTGATATCTCTATAACCAGGACCATCTCAGTGCTCAGCCTCATATTAACCTTCGAGCCTCCTGGGTCTTTAGTCCCGCGCCTGATGAAGCGTGCAGGCCCTCTGTTACCAGCACAGATGCTATGAATTTATCGTTCAAACCAGGGGACGGTCGAGCCCGCCCCAGACACAGGATAGATGCCAAAGATATTGTTTTTTTTTTACCTTATCTTTTTCTCCTTATCATGTCATGTGCCGTTAAATTCCGTGCTTTACAATGATAGCGAGATTAATCCTGGCCCAAGACTTCTTTTAAATTATAAAGTCATGACTGTGCCTTTTCCTTTATCTCCCTCTCCCTCTCTTTCAATCGGCTCTGTGGCCTAGCGGTAAGACACTCGCTCAGAGATCGGGAGGTGCGTGGTTCGATCCCCGGCCGAGTCAAACCAAGGACTTTAAAATTGGCCTTAGCAGCTGATCCGCCTAGTGTCTAACATTATGGATTTAGTGCTAAGTCTGGTCGGCCCGGTGTCAGGATAATGTGACTGGGTGTGGTGTATACAAGCGCTGCTTACATCACAGTGTGGCAGCACGCTTTCAATTGTCCCAAGCGATGTCTTTGATATATCCTTGTAGTTGAAAAGAGACGTTAAAATTCAAACAACCTAACCTAACCTCCCTCTCTTTCTCCTCTCTCTCTCTCTCTCTTTCTCTCTCTCTCTCTCTCTCTCTCTTTCTCTCTCTCTCTCTCTCTCTCTCTCTCTGTTGCCTTTACCTTGAATACATTTTCTTTAAACTCATGGAAATTTTATCTTAAAAGCATAGAAAGATCATGTTAAAACTTTAAAAAAGGATAATGCATCAAGCTGCAGAACAAAACTTCGTGACAATTCAATGAAGCAATTAACAAAAGACAATAAAAAAAACTTTGGGATGAAAAAAAAATTGAAAAAAAAAAGAGATGGAGCGAGAAGCAGTATGTGTTACGAATGCTTCACTGCAGCAATCTAAGAAATGACAGTTTTTATGTTTAAGTTAATCTTATCCTTCATTATTCTTTTTAATTAATTATGCATTCGTCTCTTCTTTGAGAGTTACTTAAGTTATTGTAACTTTCATATCAAGAATTCAGGTTACATCGGTAGCTGGAAAACTTGATTTTGTGCAAAGCCTGTCCCTACCTCTATGTTTAAAGTGACGATGCAAATTTTTGTGACAAATTTTGTCATCAGCGTTTGAAAACGTCATAGTCCAAAGAAAAATTAGACTATTTTTCTTGCGTAGGCTGTGCTTTTGTCTACCTTAAACGAACAGTTTCGTAGACTCATCAAATTCACCCACATAGCTCTTCCGAGGCAATTTTGATCTTTCCCGTCTCAGCGTCTTCACTAAATTTTCGGCACCCATCTCAGATTCTCATACATACAAACAAGGCAATAACCTAACCAATATGTTGGATTGGTTCCTTCCAAACCAGAGACACTCTTTGACTCCTTTTAGCCTAGAAACAACGGCACTGACCCTCAATAGCAGGAAAAGTTCGTTTCGTGCTCCGTAATTTTATTTGGCCAGCAAAGCTGCATGCTCTAGATAGTGTTTCCTTGACAACGAGACTTCACAACACTGAATCTATTGGATTGACTGACTTGTTCCGGCATGCAAATCTCATGAAGATTTTTCTTTTCATTCTTTTTCGTATGCCTTTGCTGTAGTGCTGGGACAGAAAACCATAATAACCTGTAGAAAAGTAAAGTAGTAGGGTGCCATGTAGAAAAAAAACTTTGAAAACAGCGGTTTGTTGGAAAAACCCACTACAGTTAGCAGTAACTTCATTCTATGATGTGAATGCCTCATTCTTTTCTTGTATATTTTGCGGTTATTCTTCCTGTATTTAAAAAAAATCCTGTATTTCAAGTTTTATCTGGGGAGATGGGTAGGATAGAACTAACTTTACAAGGAAAACAATATAATGATTGCAGTAAATAGAACAGAATAAGAGAATTAAGAAAACATTAGAGGTGGGGGAAACTAGTGCTGTCATGGCAAAAAATTGCGGAGGAAAACAAAGAGACAGCCGAACAGAAATAGAGAGAGTGAGACAGTGAGTGATAAGAGTAACAAATGCGCAGACAGACAGAAAGATGAAGGGGAAAGAAGGAGGTGGGCGGGGTCGTGAGAACACTACAATCGAATGGGTAAATTGATACAGAAAATTGAGATAGGATCGGAATATGAATGAATACACCTCAACAAATCGCCCGACAAAAGCAACTCTTCAACGCCTGGAATGCCCTAAAACGGCGTGGTTTTCAAGAGGGCAATAATTTCGACCAATTCAGCCTTGGTTTTCTAGGCTCGTTATAATTCCGTGGACTGACATGCATTGCAGTTGGCAGGCCTGGGATCTGGCTAAAACACCAGACTCTAAGAGGCTGGTCAGAGCCTGCTGTGAAGGCAAGTCCTTCTCCTATTATAGAAATTAGCTGGATGGCCCTAAGGGAACTGCTTTATAGTGGTCTTTTCCAATTTGCTATGGGCCAGGCTTTCTAAAGAATCCTTTTTTTTCTTTACCGAAGAGAGAGAGAGACAGACAGACAGACAGAGACTGAGAGAGAGGTGTGTGGAGTGGATGTGGGTTCAAGTTTTACTTTAGCTAATCTTTTTGTATGAAGTGAATTTTTAGTTGTTAAACAGGGTGCCATAAAAGGGCTTTCAAGCTTGAAAAAACCTGCGGCACTTTATTTACGAAATAACAAGACTTTTGTTGGATTTATTGTAATTGAGTTGCAGTATCGTATCCGAGAACCCAAAGAGTACAAAAACTCGATAACTAAAATTATTTTGATTTGTAATTAAGAGTTGACTACCACCATTGGAAAAAGAACGAGAGCAAAACAAAATGAGCTGCGCAAAAAGATTAAATTTAGCAAGAGATTTTCTTAAAGGTGTTAACATTAAAGCTTATATCGCTAGACACGGAACAAACGAAACTAATCTTATGAAACTGATTTTTACACCCTAAAATTTACAAGAAATCGCAATAGATTAACTCGACATTCGCCTAGTCACAGCGTTCATACTTCAGCTTTTGTTCATATCTCATTTGGATGGGATGCCAACTTCTGATTTTCTAAATCTCTTTAGTGTCTCTAAGTAAGCGACCGTTCGCTGTTAGTCCCGATGACAGGAGAAGGAAAAACTTTCAACAGGAGGAAAATGCGTTGACCATGTAACTGATCAACTTGTAGTTTTTCCCCGTCTGTCTGTTTGTCTGTCTTTGTCTGTCTGTCTCACTCTCTGTCTCACCCTTTTCCCCTCTCTCTCTCTTTCTCTCTTTCTTTCTTCCTCTCTCTCTTTCTTTCTTTCTCTCTCTTTCTCTCTCGTCTTCTGTCGTAAAGCGGAAAGCGGGGTGCGTGTGTGTGTGTGTGTGTGTGACAATAGTCAGGTTTGAATGTAGTAGCCAAAGACACAGACACTCTGAAAGGCTGTGAAGAGGCCCAGCCAATCAGACAGACAAATACACAAGATGCCACCTCAGGCTACATTTCTCTATTTTTCTTGATGCATTTAGAAAACCTTTGTTGACGTTTTTAGCTAAAGGGACAAATATGTAAAGATATTTTAACGGATTGAGATATAAACTTTTGTTGCCCCTCGATCTAGTAACAGAAGATTTCCAGACCAGAGACTTTGATGATACAAAAGTCGAAACTTCTGTTTATGCCCCTACCACTCATAATTGCCATTTGGCTTTGAAAAAGTCCAATAATTATTGAACGAAAAATAAGATTGCAGAGTGATACTGGGGTGTCTAACAGTCAAATGGGAAATAGAAGGATTTGGGAAGGACATGGAACTATGACAGTCTGCTCGCGATAAATAATGATTGATAGACAGTGAGAAAGATATCACTCTTGAATAATGGCCGGCAGAACGTTCATTAAGAGTGTAAATGAACGGGAAAAGAAAAAGGCAGAGGTAATGTTGAACGTGCTCAGTGCATTATTCTATTTTGTAACTATTTTGACGATTTATTCTTGTAAGAATACACATCCCCTTACTTTACCATAACAAATAGGCATGCTATGCATACTATTCCTTTGTAAATATTGAATTTATTTTTACAGGATGAATAATGTTGGAACGTTTTGAACAACACAACAAAATTGACCTTTTGATGTTATTGTATTCTAAACTGTATTTCCAGCTAATTAAAGGCAATATAATGATATTGCTGAGAATGCAACGTTTAACGACTGCCACTTCATTCCGTAGGAATTTTTGTTGTCTTTCTTGTAATGACAACGCACGCGCAACTAATAAAAGGGAATGGACGCCTTGTATACCTTCATCTAAAAGTGAAGAGCTTAACAGTGGCTTCGACTTGAGCACAACGAACAGCCGTGGATAAAACTTATTCATCACAGGACTATTAAAATTTTTGAATCGTTCTTTATTGCAATTAATCTGAAAATCTTGGATAGATTTGTGCCATGTTTGTAAGTTTGTTTACTTTTTATCAGGAAAGCAATTACATTTCTTTTGTCAAGAGGAAATATTACCAACATTGTTGTAGCGTAAAGCAAAGCTTGATTTCCAACCTTCATCCTGTTTCTCGCACATAAAAAATTGGATTCAAATTAAAGGCAACAAGAGATAAGGAAAGGTCATGACCTTTTGTGCATGGTTGTGAAAGCAGTGCGCCGGATGTTAGCATCTCATCTTTGTTTTACCTCACCTATCATGTGATGACCACAAGGCGCAAGGTACAGTTGACGCTATGACATTCGTGAATGCAGAGTCAGGGAAAAATGAAAGCTTGCGGCCCTTATGACATTTCATAACTTCATTGATTGGGAAACACCTCGTAATCGAAAATAATCCTGACTTTTGGAGGATGTTTTGTTTCTAGTCAGAAAGTCGCCACAGAACATGACATTTCGTCCATCTCTCAGAGGTCACAGTGCCTACTGCCTAGTTATAGCAAATTTTAGTGCAAGCCTGGCGGCCTCTTCCCAGTTTTCGACAGGCACTGGCCACAAGCTCGCCACTCCTACTGTAAAGGTCACTTCCTTTATGAACGTATGAACAGAGAGACAGGAGAAAGAACGCCAGAGGGATTTGGAGGATTCAGACGGTGGCCTTTGGGCGTTATGTACAGGTTCTCACCACGAGTCTGTTCTGTTTACCAAGGGATAGGACGGAGAGACTTCGGGTCGGTGAGAAAAGTAAGAGATTGACGAGTCTCCGGGCGAGTCTCAATGAACGGGGTTTGGCTTTAATATTATTGTTTTTGTTTTGCGTGGCAGAATATGATCTACAAAGAAAAATATCAGATAATAGACATGACTGTTATATACTTAATATCAAGAAAGAAAAATGTAGTGTAATTCATTTAATGTCCAGGAAAAAAGAGAGACATACAGGCAAACATAAAAAAGGGATAGAGAGAGAGGAAGAGAGGCGCACCTGTAAAATAAGAGTAGTCAGCCACAAATAACCTGACGAATAAGTTCATTATAAAAGCCAAATGTATATATAGAGAACATGAGATATTCGGAGAAACACAAAGCAAACAACGTTACTTGGATTTTCATTCAACGAGATGAACAGATGGTAGATAGATAGAGAGATAGAAAGATAGATAGATAGATAGTTAGATAGATAGATAGATAAATAGATAGGTAGGTAGGTAGTTAGGTAGGTAGATAGATAGATAGATGAATGTGTCGGTGCATACTGATAGAGACAGAGACAGAGGGAAGGAGGCAGTGAGAAGACAAGAAGAGCACAAAAGCTTAAAAAGGAGAAGGGATTTTCTTAAAAATGCATGCAATCTGATCTAGTGGCGATTATTGTAAAGTTTATTCATTTAATTTTCTTCGTTAAAAACATGTTACGTCGATGAAACCAAAATGTGTTTATATGTTAAAAAAAATCTTTTCCTCCTACAATTCATATATAGAATAAGAAAAAGAGAGAGAAAAGATTCTATTAAAAAGAACTTTCATCGTCTCCATTCATCCATCAATCAGTTTGTATGACTTTCATTGCATATTTTTAAACTTTCCTTTGCAACAGAGACATAGTTAGGCTTTTTATATCATTCTTTGCCTATTTAAAGTGTTGTTTGCCTCTTTGTCCGTGTACTTTTAATGGCAATATATATGGCTAAGACGAATTCTTGTATATTAAGTCAGGAAAATTGCATCTCTTAATGTTAAAAGAAAAAATCTGCTAATACATTTTGTATGAATAAATCAAAAGTCAACTACTTGTAGCACACCAAGAACAAGCGGAGAAGCGAATCTTAAACTGTTACCCTTTCTGAAACAATAAAAAAGAGAGAGATTTTATTTATTATCTTTTAAATTGTCTATACTTCAGTCTTTAAAGGGAAATTCTAAAGAAGCATGAAAAATACACACCGGCAGAACCTTAGAAATGATGCACAGTGATAACAAGGCCCCCAGCTTGGTTTAGTGATAACCTAAAATAGACATGAACCAAAGTCTAATTGGTTATCAACCTCTCCACATTCCAAACGCTACTGGAGTTTTGTGTAGCCTAAGCAATTGGAGATCACTTTCTGTTTGACTCTTGAAATTCCTGAAAAAAAGCCTTGTTTAATATTAAAGGGTCTTTGAAGCAGTGAAAGTTGTTTTTGTTTGTTTGTCTGTTACCCGTTTGAATGGTTAGTTCATTCTAAGTAGGCCGTAGAACTCATCGAAGCTATTTAAGTAAAAAAGAAAAAGTCAGATTCTAGTACTACTAACTTTTAAAGAATACATCATCTCTTTTTTTTTCTTCTTTTCCTACCACCTAATTCACTCATTCCACTCGCTATCTTTCTCTCTTTTACAGTGTGCCTTATGTCGCAGTAGTCTTTGATTCTATCTATCCATCTATCTATCTATCTATCTATCTATCTATCTATCTATCTATCTATCTATCTATCTATCTATCTATCTATCTATCTATCTATCTACAGTATTTCAATCTACTAATCTGTTCATATACAGAGGTCTGAATTGTATAAAAGATTTAAAAAAGAGTTAATCGAGTCATTTCTTCAAAATCAAATAAAAAAGACGTATTTCTTTTAATAATTAATACAATTGTAAAGTAGATTCTTATCGACTCCTAAATGCGACTGGCTTGGGCACTGAGATTAGCATAGATTAGGGACTATAATTTCTCCTAGCTAGGTATCAAAATCCAGTTTTAACGAAGCTACTTTCAGATAAGCCCTGGTCTGATAGTTTTAAAAAACACAGCCACATGACTGATCCAAGCTTTTGGGTTTTTTTTCTATGCCTGTTGTAAACTTTATCATTTAATTTGTGCTTTCTTTTCTGTTACTTTCTTGACACAGACAAACCAGACTGGCGAGGTTGGATGTGAGACTCAGCCGAGAATACGACCAGCCTACTTTACTACGTAGATACAGCCTTCGCTGAAGAATCGACCCCGGGAGATCTAATTTATTACACCCACCGTGTGCATGTTAAAGTTCATCTCTATTTTTTTTATCTTACGCAACGGATACTCGCCACCTGCCTCGTGTTCATGCTTCCACTGACATTTTCTGACGTTACAACACTTATGTACATGTTGCCATATCGGACACAACATTGTTCTAAGCTGTGCGGCAAAGTGATAAACTTTATCTACTCGTTAAATACTAGTGCAATTATCCATTGACTCATCAGAGAGCATTGTTACGCTATACTTTCATAACACCAGGTTGAAAAAGCCATCAAAGTTATGATCTTTATAAAGGAGAGGGTGTTGTGAATCTAGAATATCAAGAATATTCTTAATAATTTTGCGTGGAATCTTGAAGTCGGTGGCGTAGGTCATGTTATCATATAAATCAATGTAGCCTAAGTGGTTTCTTGGTTCAGATTTGACGTCTCGTTTTGCCCAGGGAAGATTTGATAGGTTTTATCAATTGTATTAAGTGCGAACTTGAATATAGCTATAAGCGTTTTTGCTTATACAGAGATCAGGCTGTGAGGATAATTCTACTACAAAAGAATTCTGCATGGATTGTACATGTATCGAGGAAAATCTTAGAGCTGGCTCTAGTATATGTTAAGACGTGATAGCAACCGGATTTGATCTCCGCATCACAAACTCAACCAAACATGTCACGTCGTGAACGCCGTAGCGTGAGTCTGGGACGGTACCGTGAAAGAGCTCAACGTGATCCAAGCAGAGGCCCTTCAGGTGGTGGTACTGAGGACGCGACTGAAGTGTCGACAAGACATAACATCTCGAACTATCTGCTCACCCTACAACGATTACAGGTTAGTAGCATCTGTGCTATGCTTTAAAAAAAGAACATTGGTATTGCGCCTTTAACACTTTTTTATAATAATTATTTGTTACGATTGCTATTGTTATAGTATTATTAATATATTTTTTGTCGTTTAGTCTATCGTGCGGACCAAATAACAAACGATTCGTATAAATAAAAGCGACTTAAAACACAACAACATTACACTTTACCATATATGGATTTTTTGTTATTATTTATTTTATTAATTTATGATTACTATGATTATATCAAACAAAATGAAACAAAGGCTGTCAAAATATTTTCCGTTTTTAGTGCCATTGAGTGCTTTTCGTATTAACAACCGTAATGAAACTTACCCACAATCATCTAGTGCTTCTTAGCCACTTGCAACGTAATATTCGTCAAGATCTAGGCCACCGTATATATGACGGCCCAGGTCAAGATCAATGCATTTTTTCAAGCGGTGTAGAAGGGAAAAATACTCGCCCAAGAGCGGAAATTTTTCGTCAAGATTGTTGAATCATTCTCGTAGTGCGTCTTTGTGTTTTTCGTCGTCACCAAAGCATTTCCCGTGAGCGCTTTAACAATGAAGGTTATACTGAAACATATCTGGATCATAATTTTGACCACGGCAGACGAGACCTGGGTCAATCACACCAACCCTAAAGCGAGAGGGGATTCAGTGGTGTAGAAACAATCATCCTCTTTTACCGTCAACAAAGTCAAACGTCAACAATCGGTGAAAAAAGTCAATGCTTAGTGTTTGGGCCTGAGAAAGGTATTCTGCTTCTATATGTTTTGCCGCCTGAACAAATTGTCAAGGCTTCCTTCTATCGTGATACCTTAGATAGACCTTAGATAATCCACCAAATAAGACCTGGTTGTCCAATAAAGGGTGTTGCTTCGCAAGAAGAAAATGTCACTCCTCACACGGTTAAGGCCACCAAAGACTGGCTGGAGAAGTAGAACTGGGAGACATTGCCGTCCCCACTACATAGTCCTGGCACCTTCTGACTTTCAAATGTTTAGACCTCTCAAGCGCCACATTGCAGAGAAACGCTTTGGAAACGACGAAGAACACATAGACGCGGTTGTGAGAGAAAAATAGAATGGTTGAAGAATCTTTTCGGAACCTTTTGTAGGGCAGAGATTTTTTCGCTTTTTTTGCTTGAAAAATTGTATCTACTCTGACAGAGATTATGTTGACAAGTAGCTAAAAGCACCAGATAACTTATGCGTAAGTTTTATCAAGATCGTTCAAATGATGACACGCAATGGCCAAAAAAAATCAGAAAATTTTTGGGACAATCTTCGTAATAATAATAATAATAATAATAATAATAATAGTAATAATAAAAGCTCTAACAATACTATTAGCACTAGTATAAAACCACAAAACGTGTCTCATTTCGATTGCTAGTTTGGCGATACTTTGTGTTCATTATACTCAGAAATCAAGTCATCAGTTTGTGCTTGTTGGAGATTACAAGTTTTAATTAAGGCGTTCCCAAGACTAATGTGGTGAGAACTTGACATGTGTGAGCTTGAATATACTTTTTGTCACTGAGGTAACATATAGATCTACTGACCATCTTATCAGTAAGTCTCATAACTGTTTTAAGCTCTATGAAGAAATTTGGGCGTTTTAATCACCATTGCTTCTCCTGATACTGGTCATGTTCATGTTCTGATTAGTGTTTCCCTTTTATTTAATGACGTGTTTAGTTTGTTTCTTGGAGCAAAAAAATTACCTACGGTTTACTTTTTGCTGCCCCTTATCGGCTGTCGTTTTTAAATGGGTTTCTTCTTTCGTACACTTTCTTATTTTCTTGCTACTTTCTAAGGAATGCTCTCTCTAAGTATTCTTAACACTAGGTTAGGGTATTCAAGAAATATTATTATTCAATATCCTACCTTCCCAAATTTTGTCGATCAATACAGATAGACAATCATTTCGAACACATCAGTCTCGCTTCCAGGTTGAATGAGTCGGATGTCGCAATTTTGACATTTAAAAAGCTTCTGTTTTGAACAAGACATTTTTTTGTACGTCAAAAACTTTTTTTTCCTAAAGGTATCAACATTTTCTGTAAAGATATTATTATCTTGTTAGTTTAAAATATACACAAAGACAAAAAAACTAGATCTTTAAAAGACATTTTCTTAGTTTCCGACTTCCGACTCATTGACCCCAGGACGCGTAACATCTAGTGCTTTAAAATTTTGGTATACGTCTGATTATTATAATGCATATTTGTGCTTAATTTATCCCATAATTTATGATAAATGTAAGATTAGATTCAGGTAAAATGAGAGCTATATAAAAGAAATTGTGCAAAACTGCATTCAAAACATTGTTTGCCCATCGAGTTCAGGAAATGATGGCCCTCGAAATTTAAAATTAAAGGTGTTAAACATTTTCCTTCAAAACATGCTGCATTGTCTAAACAAAAAAAAAAGACCGCTAACGTTCATAATGAATCCCAAAATGCGTTTTACAAGGCAGCTGTAAAGTTTCATTCTATAAAAAAAAAATTATCAAAATACACATCAGAACATATGTGATTTGTTACATACGACAACGGGGGTCCCTGGTAGATAAATTTTGCATTCGGTTGGGAGCGGTTAAATTACAAGTACTTGACGGAGCGGCGTACGTTCTTTTTTTATCCTTTGTGACAGTTGTTTCGCAGAGGCCTTCTTTTAGGGTACATTTATCGTGGCACGCCACTTCAAGGTGAAACACTCTTTACTCACTCGAAACAATCAGCACAGGTATACAAAAAAAAAGTGCAAAAAAACGTTCTCAGTCGTTCCTAACATGTCGATGAACGGGAATTTTGTTTCATAGCTTGAAGCACGTGATGGAAGTACTAATAGTGAGCCATGTGGCAGGAAGACATCAGGGAATATCGCCCTTTCCTTCTGATAGCATTTGTTTCATCTCTTAACTCTTAGTACTCTAAAGGCTTTTTCAAATGACGTGTAACTCGTACACAAGACTCCGGACCGTCTCTGTACAGGAAACTTTGAACAAACGTCTGTCATTCTGTTCCACCCACACCCACGCAGTATTCACGCACCGTGTGAAATCAAAAATGGATCATCGGTCAAGAGACAGTCCGGTCTTTTTCGCACGGGATACGCGTCAGGTGAAACATAAGCCAAGACTCCAGGCTGTCTCCCTGCTACCTTTACTTCTTTTCCCTGCTGGCAATAAAAACCTAGAAGGAACGGAATACAAATTTGAGCTGTAACTACTCGTACGTAGGCCAACTTAATTGTTTGGGATTAGAGCTTTTCTATTGCTCAAAGAGCAATCACATGTTGAAAAATCAGTCGCACATTTCTTCTGTTCCATATTTAGCAGGAACTCTTTAGGCCTGTTCCGGCTGATCGTCTAGGCCATGTGATCCAGAGTTTTATTGTTTTAGTTAGATTAACATTTTTTGTATTTATGTCCTTTAAACTTTACAGGCCTCGGAAGATGAGAATCAGCATCTTAGAAAGGAGAATGACATCCTGCGCCAAAGGACGCGCTCTTCCCGTCTATCATCGTCCAGTTTCCGGGCTGAGACCTCTCCTCATCAACACAACCCAAACACTACTACCATGAGCAGCAGCACAACTAGCAGTAGTGGCAGTGGAAGTGGTGGCGGCGGCGGCGGCGGTGGTGGTGGTAGCAACAGTAACAGCAGCAGTAACGTCATTATGCGTGATGCCGAGGACGACAAGATTGCTGCAGACGTGAAGAGGAACTCGCTTTTGTTTGTCGGTGACGTACTTCCGGCAACATCTCTAGAGCATGCAGCGCTGGAGGCTCAGTACAAGAAATTACAGGTGGGTAGAAAGTCTTTTTACACGGCTTTGGACATTCTGCGTCTTGCTGATCACTCCTTACAAATCTCTTGCCAAACGAAATAATACCAGCAAAACCTATCTTTTCTTGTTTCTAATTTATTGTCCTCCAAGTAGTATAACTAACACTACATTTCACTAAATATGTTTCCCTCCTGCTCATGGCATGTTTACAGCATCGCAGATAGGCAGGTTTTGTGTAAATGTTTCCTCAGTTACTTGAGAAGTTTGAGAAACTCATAGACAAAGCGCCAAAGATCGACAAAGAATCATCTTCATATATATAAGGTAGTTTTCTTTTTCGCCTATGAATCATTCTCTATCTTAGCAGCTGCGATGATGTAAAGATTGAGTTACCAAAAAATGATCGCGATTCCCATACTCTCAGGAGGACTTCGAGACAGTGAAAGAATTTCTGAAGCATCTCTTCCAGCACGCCTTGAGTATGTCCTCCTCATCTTCGAGCACTTCTTTCGTGGATCACACACTCCCTCTCAAGGGAGGCAACAAAGGGGACCGAGACATCAACAGTTGCAGCCCTCTCCCTTCAAAACAGGTCATTTAATAATATTAGTACTGATAATAATAATGATAATAATAATAACAATAACAATTACAATAATAACAATAATAATAATAATAATAATAATAATAATAATAATAATAATAATAATAATAATAATAATAATAAAATGAAAGATGGTTTAAGTTGAATCATAAAGAGGAATAAGACTTATTTAACTCATCGCATTGAATTTTTTGCTATTATTTTAAACAATCTTTTTCGTGGTTAATTTTTAAATGACTTCTAACCTTCTTTTGTTGTAAACAAAACTAAAAACTGTCATAGAACTTTTGTGTCGCAATTTTCTTTGAAAATCATTTTTATTCAGATAGTTCACCTAGTGACTAATATATTGATTGTAATTACATGTATATCTATCTTTTGTCATGGAAGTGGCATATATTTTTAACTTATCCTCATGAAAATTGTATTCCATATCATAATTCAAATAAGAAATACATTATAGATGGTGACTGCACTTTTCTGCTCTATTCCGCCTACCTATATATCTGCCTGTCACTAAATCTACCTGTTAATCTTTAGTTTTTCCCTGTTTTCTCTTTCTCTCAAGTTTGCCTCTCTATCCCTCACAAACTTTCATCTGTACATGTACATGTATTCAATTCACATTTTCCCAACTACTCATGTTTTGGCAACGCAGTTGGAACGAAGTCTAGACGACATCCACGGCCAGATCAGTCAACTAAAAAATAGTCAAGACCAACAGCAGGGACGTATGGAGCAGGTAACAATATCATATCCAAGCAGCAGCAGCAGCAGTAGTTGTAGTAGTAGAGGCAACAGCAGCACCAGTAGTAGTAGTAGTAGTAGTAGTAGTAGTAGTAGTAGTAGTAGTAGTAGTAGTAGTAGTAGCATCAGCAGCAGTAGTAGTAGGAGGAGGAAGATAGTAGTAGTAGGAGGAGAAAGAGTAGTAGTAATAGGAGGAGGAGGAGGAGGAAGAGTAGTAGTAGTAATAGGAGGAGGAGGAGGAGGAAGAGTAGTAGTGGTAGGAGTAGGAGGAGGAGGAGGAGGAAGAGTAGTAGTAGTAGTATTAGGAGGAGGAGGTGG
>BMAT01008732.1:445931-456345 GCA_019649035.1 Elysia marginata
AATTATAATAATAACAATAACAGCAACAATGATATTAATAATCACAATAATAATAGTAGTAGTAGTAGTAGTAGTAGTAGTAGTAGTAGTAATAATAATAATAATAATACAATAATAATAATAATAGTAATAATAATAATAAAAATAATAATAATAATAATAATAATAATGATAATAATAATGATAATAACAAAGTTTATGAAAAGGGTAAAATTTATGAAAATATATCAGATATACATATATTCATGTAGTGCCTTTCCATGGTGTTCAGCGACGATTCTGTAACAAAAGTAACTGCATACTTCATTTATTGTATTACTGATTCAGTTGACAGCTACTATAAAAAGTAATGGTGATAACAGAATGGAGGCCTTTTTGAAAAACATTTGTACCGGGTACCTATGTTTAAGTAGATGCCATGGTAATTGAATGTAAGAGGAAGCAGAAAATTTCGTCCTTCTTGAAAATGATTGCTCGAGTCATAAACATGTTTAGACAATAAATTGAATCATAAAGGGAATAAGACATATTTAACTTATCGCATTGGATTTTTTTTTTACTATTTTTAAGAATCTTTTAGCTTCGCGGTTACTTATTTTTAATGACTTGTAACCTCCATTTGTAATAAACAAAACTAAAAACTGTCATAGAATTTTTGTGTCGCAATCTTCTTTGAACAAAATTTTTTTTTTTAATTCAGGTAATGCACCTAGTGACTAATATTGTGATTGTAATTACATGTACATCTGACTTTTGTCATGAAAGTGGCTTATATTTTTAACTTATCCTCATGAAAATTGTATTCCATATTATAATTCAAATAAGAAATAGATGGTGTCTGCACTTTTCTGCTCTATTCCGTCTATCTATATATCTGCCCGTCACTAAATCTACCTGCTAATCTTTAGTTTTTCCCTTCTTTCTCTCACGTTTGGCTCTCTATACCCCACAAACGTTCATCTGTATATATGTATTCAATTCACATTTTCCCCACTACTCATGTTTTGATCACGCAGTTGGAACGAAGTCTCGACGACATCCACGGCCAGATCAGTCAACTAAAAAATAGTCAAGATCAACAGCAGGGACGTATGGAGCAGGTACATGTAATAATATCCTAGCAGCAGTAGTAACAGCAGCGGCAGCAGTAGTAGTAGTAGTGGTAGTAGTAGTAGTAGTAGTAGTAGTAGTAGTAGTAGTAGTAGTAGTAGTAGCAGCAGTAGCAGTAGCAGCAGCGGCAGTAGCAGCAGCAGTAAAAGCACTAACAATATTAGCAAAAACGAATTCGCCATAAGTCAATGTTGTAGCAGACATATCTGTATCAGTAGCGATGTCGGGCAGCAGTAGGGTTTTTACCTAATGAAAGTGGTTTTCAATATTCCACACAATACCTTAATCACATCTATTCCCTTGTATGACGGCCCTCTCCTTTCTTTCCTCATCCTCAAACAGGTCCAGCGAGCCTTGGACAACGTTCTGTGCCAGTCCTCAGTCCGCAATGATGTGACCATGCGTATAGTCCGACAGTCAGACAAAATGAAGGAACTGACCAGGCACGCGAGCTTTCTAGAGAGTCAGCTGGCAGCAGCTCAGTTGACAGTTCGCCAGGCCGAGGTGTGTCTTGCTTGCTTGTGTATACCTGCCCGCTTTGCCTTGGTGCAAGCAGTTTGAGTAAATTTTATTATCATACGTTTGCTCTCGTTTTAAGTTCAATGATAAAAAATGGATGCCAATGTCAATCTACTCGTTCTAGAGAAATTGAAATGCTTTCATGCCGACAATACTAATTTGTATGATGCTTCTTTCAATGACGCAATTTTAAACTTCATGTTTACTGGGGAACTGATGAGTTGATAGTTTTGAATGATAAGTGTTAACAGACCTGCATAACTCCCCATCTCCCTTCCCCGTTAAGTTTTCCGCCTCTGATCCAAATTTATAAGGAATGAGACACGTAGGGGCACAAATTAGTGCTTTGACTGTAGCTTACAGTTACATACTTTATTTCCCCTATTCTCTTTTTTTGTGGTTATAAGTCTCTGAGATTTACTTTATCAATTTTGTCTTCACTGATTAAAAATCGTAAAATCGCTAGCCTGTTGACATTTTAATTTTCTTAATGTTTTTTTACTACACACATCCGTTTTAATAACAGAAAGCTCCTAACTCAATTTGCAAGAACCGTCATATGTCAATCTATAAACAAATTTGAATTCGCAAACTTGGATGTAAAATTTTCCTTAAAATATACCTGTGCTTGATTTTCAGGAGAAGAGTCGACTGGCTACGATGATAGGGCAGGATTTTGAGCGGTTTGTTTCAACCAGTGGAAAGATACTCAAAGGAAATTCGAAAGAAGAGCTCACCAAAGTAGTTGGTAAGCTAGAGTAAAATTGAAGTATCAAGAAAAATGAATATTCAAACAGCTTTGGTATAGCGATCAAAATTTGCTAGAGAGCAAAAAGAACTCAGGGTTGTTAAGAAAACTTTACTCTTTAACTTCAATTTCAAGGATTTTGTAAGAGTTGTCTGTTTTAATCTTTCCATTTTCAGTACACTGTGGCAGTTGGAATTTACATGTATACCAAATATAATTATGTCTACTTAGTTTCGAACACATTATATCAATTTCTTCAATTTTATGTTATGATTCAGCCCCTTTTGTTTAGTTCTAAATGACATATGAAGGTAGAAATATTATTCATGTTATGCAATCCATATGCTAAATCTACAGTGAATTTGTTTTCTTGTCTAAAATATCCTCCTAATAAAATCTTTTATTTATACTGCTGTAAAACTCCTTAAGGAAGAAATCAATACGCCATTAAGATAAAGATTTAAGAAGTATATGTGCCCCATGTTTTTATTTTTGTTTTGCTTTTCATCTATGATACAATACACATTTGCGAAGCGACCAGATTGAATGAGCAGGAGGGTGCACTTTTCTCACTCTAAGGCTTTGCTTTTTATATATACGGGTCATACATTTTTTCTAGGGTTCCAATAGTAGAAAATTAATGAACATGTCAAAATTTTACTCTAAGATATTACAGCTTTCGTTGATTTACTTTAAAGAGAAGAAAAACACATTCCTGTTATCCAACTTATTCGCACTGGGTGCGAGACGTAAGGCTAACTGCTGCAAAGCTAAAACCTTATTTTATTCATGTGGTGTCTTTTGAAGGTCGGATTTCACGGCTGGGCAGGCGAAGTTCAACATGCAACAGCAAAATGGCGACCATCAATAATCTGATGAATCACGTGACGGCATCAGTATCTGCTGGCAAGGGCTTCTCAGAGAGTCGACCTCCGCCAGATGCCGTGGATGCAATGTCGAAACTGGAGAGGCTTGTTGGTGAGGTGTATTAAATTAAACACTAGACACCAATCAATTAACAGCCACGTTCTTAGCAACTAAAGAAATAGCTTCTTATCCAACTTTGCATATTTTTATAAAGTAATCCAAACTGGCTGTGTCAAGATTTTGCCAGCTGCGAGATTTCTACAGGGAAAACACTGAAGTTAAAAAGTAATTTTGACTCCTATCTTCGGATATTTTATGCTCTGTGGTAAAAATACAGAGTAATACCGGTATATAGTTATATCATTTCAAAATTGGTCTACATTACGCAGTGGTTCAAAACAACGCGTGATGTGATTTTTTTTCCAAATGATATAGCAAAAGCAAGGTTATTTGTCTAAATCTAGACCAAGCTTACGATAAGCGCGTAGCCTTCGACTCATCCCCACTGATAAGAAAAACAGTGTTTATTCTTATTTAACTGAACCGTAGGCTATTTGGTCCCACCAGTGGACCCTACCTTCTCCGTTGTTGTCGCCTCTCGAGTAACTCAAGATTATTAGGAATAATATTTACCACAGCCCTTGGTTAACACAATCACCCGCACGCACATACTTTCGTATTTTTATAACACTGTTTATGACAGTCATGAATACAATTTAAATGCCCACAAAGAAGTTGAATTAAACTGAAAACATAATGTAATTTTACTGACTCACGGTTGCATGGTTCTCTAAATAGCAAGGCTTTGAATGGTAGCAAATTACAGTTTGAGAAATAAAACAACTACTACTATTGTGCTTCGCTTGCCTTTGGCAAAATGTCGATGTTAAACAATTTCAACCAGATTTATTTTTCCCTGGAAAAAATTCTTTTTTTCTTTTCCTCTTTTTTTTTTGGAAAGATAAGTATGAATTTGGTAACTCAACCTAGCTTAATGTAAATTTAGTAATACAAAGTGTTATAAAGAGTTAGATAGTTTTTAATGATTGTATAAACAGACCTGCTCTACTTTGGCTCCCCCTAGATACTTTGCTGTTAACAATTCTGTCTCGTTGGTTGATATCCAGGCATCACAAAATATATCACGGTCTTTTGCATCAGGTTCTGACTGGCACAGACTGGGGAGAATGCTGGGCTTGCCAGCTGACACTTTAGAAGACGTAGGAAAGTTCACAAACTTTGACCTTACAAGTCGCGTGGAAAAAGTCGTTACATCTTGGGCAAAGTTTAACCACCGGAACGCATGCGCAGAAGTGTTACGACAGGGTCTCGAAAAAATGGACAGAGATGCGTTGCTCCTCGCTGGTAAGTCAAAATCAGTTGTGGTATTGGTAGGCTACATGTGGAGAGAGCGTGGAATCCAGGCAGTATTCTGAGTTTGTAAGTTTTGGAAGCTTTAAATGTAATGAAGATAATATACAAGTGGCTTGTAATTATATTATCAATTTTGTTTCATTCTATTTCTACATATGCGAACGCACTGCTACTGTTCCAGAGCAACCGTTGTGCAAAGAGTGGCAGCAGATTCCACCCGAGGTTGTAGCTTATGTGGTTGCCCATATGGTGGACGCCCCTTCCCTGGTCACAGAGCTCTGCGGCCAAGGTGTGGTTAGTGCAGATAACAGGGATTTTATCCTCGGTAAGTGTTGACTGTAGTGTGTAAATTTTTACCTTTCATCTGAATATATTACTTTGTAACCAGATAGATATTTGCAAACATTAATTTCAAGGGTTTGGGGGGTAATTAGGACCTTAGTGTCTCCGAACTTCGGATATGGTCCATTTTATGACTGTGAGTACAGTAATTTCACCGTGTCAATTGAACTCTACTACTCTTACTTCTAGTCCAAGACAACGCAGTACCTTTCTTGTTGACCTTATAGAGTGATCTTATCACAATCACTTAATTCTGTTGAGCTCATCATATTTTCAATTGTTAATTTGATTTCCATAAGGAGTTGTTTCGAAGTGTCATTGTAGGTAGTTGGTATGTCTTATTGGTGAGCGTTGCTTAAATATTTAGGATTGCTACGGCTTCATTTCTGTTATTGCTGCAGCAAATACAATGTTAATCTTAGTGTTAGTACTATTTTCATCGTTACTAGATCTATCATTCCAAGTTCGTTGCTGCTGATACGATTTCTACTACTTCTTAACTTACATCTCTAATCCTCTTGCAAATACTACCACTACTACTACTACTACTACTACTACTACTACTACTACTACTACTACTACTACTACTACTACTACTACTACTACCACTATTACTACACCACTACCACTACTACTACTACTAATACTGCTGCTGCTATTACCTTACTACTGCTTCTACTGCCACTGCTACGGCTGTTCTCCCACCTTTCCTCCACTAAACTGCTATATTTAAATGGCTTTTTACCCCACAAGGAGTTTCTCAAGAGCATCGACGGGCGTCCCGCATGTTGCAGTCTGTAGTCTACATGGGTACACAAGCCCTTGAGCTCTGGTGCACAGCTCTGGAGCAGCTTAACCAAACCCAAGTAGCTGCGAGGATCAGAGGTAAAGAGTGCCATAACAACCTCGTTGTATACTATATTTTCGAAGCAGAGAGTCCTAAGATCTGCCATGTACTTTAAGATATATAACAAATATGCACCTCAAAGAAACCAAGTTAAACGCAATGGTTATCATCTAAACAGTAAAGAGTCTGGTGATTTTACCTGAATTATTCTATGTTGCTGGGCCAGATGTTACAGTATGCTTTCCTTATGTTTTGATAAACACCGAAGGGGTCACTTGAAGGATCAAATTTTCGTACGTGCTTTTGAGTAACAGCCAAACCAAATTTCGTGCATTATTTTTTTCATCTCATCCATGGCTCACTAATCTCTTGCAAGAAACGTCTTTGGCATTATTTTCCAAGCAATTGATAATTATGCCCATTTGTGCATATATATGGGGTCAAAAAGAATGATTCTAGGTTTTTTTCCAAACGGGCATTGTATTTTTCATTTATTTTTTCTTTTAATTCCTACATTGAGCATTTGGTCGTGTTTAAGCACTATTCACAATGGTTCTTTACCCTTATTATCCTCAGACTGCCTGCCTAACAAGCAAAATTCTAGCAGCACGCAACCGTCCTTTCTAACTCTTGATCTCAACAACAGACCAACGAGCAGATTGACAAAATCCAACAACTTCGCAGCCTCAAGGAACGCTTTCAAAGAATCTGGTTCCAGGACTCTCACCTCATCCTCATCTTTTCACTCATCAGCAACCCCTCCAGCCAACATCAATCGTTTGCAGACATCATCATCGTCAACATCAGCATTTACAATGACACCATCCTCGTCCAAATCAACAGCAGCTTCAACAGCGGCAGCATCAGGTTCAGGTAGACCTGGAGGAGAGAAGCAGCCGAGGAAGAAACGCTCTCGGTCCCTTTTTACTCGGAAAAACAAACTACGTGATACCGAGCCCGATCCTTACGCTGGTGACGGTACAGAGGACGGGTTCCCAGAGACAAGCTTCATGTCTGCAGCCCCTCAATCACAATACAACTATTATCATCCGGGCATCAACATCAACGCTCTTGCCTCCTCTAGAGATGCAACAGCCGACAGGGGGAGGAGCTACAGAGAGTGGGCGGGGCATGGAGAAGACGGAGATAGTGACAGAGACAGAGATTTTAAAAGTGTGGGTGTGGTTGCTGGAGCAGGAGGTGAGTCCAATCTATGGGTGAGGAATCCCCACCATCAGCAAAGTCGGCCTCATTCACGACACATCAACATAAACAGTGGCGCAGATGAAGTGGCTGTGTAATATGTGTGCAAAAGCTTCAGAGACTTCAAAACTATAGTTGCATGTATTTACATTGTAAACATTGTAAAAAAACCTGTGTTGTGTGCACATAGATATGGTGAAGACTGTAGCAACTTCGAAATATTGAGAGGAAAAACAAGAGATTAGAAAATAGACGTACTGTACAAGAATAAAGGTGAAGTTTTAGGCCTCTTGAGAAGTGAAGGTTTTTTTTTATCAAAGCATACAATACTATAAACGACATTTTATATTTCTTAGTTCCGTTAACAAAAAAACTTGATGTGTAGAGGATGGCCTCTCTGAAAACTCAATTGTAAATAAGGTGAGGCCTTACGCCACTCAATGGCCTCTAAAATCTCGTGGGTTTTTTTTGACTTGATAGCTCTTTTTTCATGTAGGAATGTCTAGTTTTAGTTCTTTTGAGTTATACTAAATTTATACTCAAAACAGGAAAAGAGAAAAGAGAAGAGAGAAGGGTCAACATATTCAAAATTAGACAATCAATCAAAACAAAATAATCTTCCAAGTTATCTGCTTCACTTTCTCTCCATACCTCTGTAGCCCCTTCTCTCTCTCTCTCTCTGTCTCTCTCTCTCTCTCTCTGTCTCTCTCTGTCTCTCTCTATCTATCTCTATCTCTCTTCCTCCTTCCCTCTCTCACTCACATTTATGTTATTTGTCTGCGGCGAGCTTAGGGAACGTAAGAAAATACAAAAGACTTTCAGTTGTTTTAGAGTAAGTGCCCTTGTCCAACTTCTTTGGTTAGAAAAGGCGTATCAATCCGAACATAGTTTATCGACATGACTTTCACTCATCATTTCTATGATGTTGAAATTACACAGATAAAATTTATCAATATAAAGAGAGTATAGCAACCATGTTTGCACTAACCGCATGAGTGTGTTGAAAATAGATGTAGTAAAAGAATCTACTTACATCTAGGTATCCTTTTGCAAAAAAAAAAAACATTGCATGTGAACCTGAAGTATGAACATGTATTTCAAAACAGTATTTTAGCACATTTTTGTGTTTTGTTTTGCTATGGCATAAAATACTATGGTTGTGTTTTTTTTAAACTGTTTACAGTGTTAAGTGTATATATACATGTTTCAGTGAATCCATGAAAAGGCAATAAAGAGTGGGAAAAAGTCTTGGATTATTTTGTATGCTGCACTCGTTGCTCTGTTGGTCATCATTCTCATAATCTCAATGTCATTACCAGTTAGTGAACTGCCCGTTCAGGCTTTAGTCTTAACACTATTGCAACTGGCGAGTAAACACATGCAGCGAAGTATTGGAGGACAAAATACACGTTGGTTATGGTGTTTATTTTCCGTCGCCAAGCAAATCTGTTAAAAGAAAGTTACACATTTCTTATATTGACAATACATGGAAAGTAATGATGGCAATGGAGATAAAAAGCAAACAAAACCGCTAAAACTGTTAGAAGAATATGAATTCAAGATGATCAAATCACACATATGTACGAGAGGAAACCGGCAGAACTACATTTAGTTTACAGGGAATATTTTAGTTAGGTGAAGAACATTACCAGACAATAATTAAACGAGACTACAAGTTCGCATACATAATCTTAAGATAAATTTTATTGGTTGTCTCTCGGGAATGATTAACGGAATAGTTTATCATTATTTATAGAGGATATCATTGAAACGTATTGCAACAGTTACTGCTTTAATGGGCATGTTCACATTGACGCGCTTTTTACTATTGAATAAAAAATATTGACTGGGCGGTTGGTGGTTCGATTCTCAACCACGACTCTTGTTATAAGTGCCTTAAGATGGATTTACACGATAGATTTCAGAATGCCAAATGAGAAGGATATTTTCACCTTGCAATCAGAACGAAAATTTCTTTTCTGATCCCGTCCCACTTTTGTGGAACTCATACGCGACGCCAAAAAAAAACGAAACGAAATTTAGGCCCCGCCTAAATCTATCTAGAATCTATACCTTATCTAGCGCTGAACCTTTCGCGTCAACTGCATATCTCAATGTAGGAACATTGCACTATCCCACAAGTCTGACTTTATATTCAAAACAATATGTTTACAATTATTTTATCAGTTGATTGTCATTGTCTTTTTATGTGTGGATGTCAGAAGCAAAGTCGAGCCTGATTCATTGGTGAAAACCGCCATTTTTGTTGCAAAAAAATTTGAAGTTCGAGATGATTATCTATCCCACAATGCATTGCACGTTCTGACTCTCTCAAAAGATAACGTTATAACCACAGAACGAACGCATAAAGCCGAAGCATACTCCCTGCGCGCTGTAAGCTTGAATAATACACGGTTATTGAAAGCGAGAGAGCGGAAATAGACCTATTGTTGTTTGGTTGAGGCCCATAACCGCACCAACAAGGCAAGTATCAATCGTGTTTCATCAAGTCTTTATAGCGGCGCAAGGCGAGCTTTCTGCATGATAGGAATGAAGTTTTCATTCCGAAGATTTCAGCCAGCTTACTGAGCGACCTCCTGCGCTTACCCACGGCCGTCGTTGTGTGGGGTTGATGACATTACATGGAGGTATTATTCAAGCTTACAGCGCGCATGGAGTATGCTTCGGCTTTATGCGTTCGTTCTGTGGTTAACCTAAAGAGATCTTTGGAGTTGCTTATTTCGGGTGTAAATTTACCGAAAAATCAGAACGGAATGGAATTTCGGGGATAACGATCTCATTTCCATTATGACATTGATGAGATAATCGCTAATGATGGACTGGGCTTGAAAAAAATTTCAATCAATCAAACAATCTACCACTATGATTTGGCATGGTCATCCAGAAAGGTGTAAATCCACTTTTAGGAAAGTAATTTATCCACACGCTTCGCAGTGCACCCACCTGTAAAATGGGTATCTGTCTGAAGACAGTGCTTGAAATAATTTTGTTAAATAATAGTAATTGAGCGCCTTGCAGGCTGCAATACTTTAATGCTCTGAAATATTAGTTGAATTTGCTTTGGAAAGTAATGGCCTGCTGGCGGAAAAAATATAAGGGAGCGTTCACATGTTACGTCATCAGTTAGGGGGAGGGGGTCTGTCAAATGTTGACAAGTGATGACAGGGGAGGGGGGTTGAACCAAATGATGATGTCACCAATTATGTGAAGTTGTAGTTATAACCCGTAAAGATAAAAGGAGAGATCAAATTTTAATGGAAAACTCATCTTTTAAACTGCTACAAACTAATTTCCTTTTGTAAAGCCCTGCTTTAATAGTTAGGCTTTCACTTTCTGCATCATTAATTCTTTCTTTTATTATTGTGTTCAAAATAAACAATAGT
>BMAT01008732.1:506351-518791 GCA_019649035.1 Elysia marginata
AGGGAGGGCGTAACCCTTTATGCTTTTCTGACAGAAGAATTTAGGTTTGCGAGCCCTGCGAGGGTTCTTTGACTGGACAATAGCTATACGACCAGGTCTCCCTAAGATTGCATCACACCAACTTATCAATATTAAAAAAATCTATTTTTCAAAAGAAATATTGATGGATAAGTCTACTGTTTGACATATATGAAATTTATTTTTAAATGAGCAATGGTTATAAAAATCAAGACAGACAAAACCAACTCTATATATGTAAATAAAAATTCAAACTAATATACGCGTTGCTTTACCAAGTTTATTTTCCATCTCATTATTTTTTAAGTAAAGATGATAGTAAATGAGTAGTTAAAATAAAATTCAACTGTTGGTCATTGGTCATGAACACAATAAAACAATCATCAAATAAATGGCATAAATGAAAATAATGTTTTTATGTCTTGGAGCCAGTACTATTGTTAAACAAAACTGAATTATTTTTTTTTAAGTTAATCAACTTAACCATCACTTCATTGACTTCCATGTTATTATTTTCAACAAGTTAATTGACAACATCAAATCGTGATCAAATGTATTTTTAGTTTTACAAATTACATAACTTTAATCAACGCAATTGGTGAAAAATTTTTGTGTGCAACCTACTTGAACTAAGATTTGACATAAAAACGTATTCTTTATTATGCTGTTTTTAACTTATATTCCTAAAGGACAGTAATGTGCTAAAAAAAAAAGAGGTTAAGCTTAAGGGATTGTACTTGAAAAGATTAAATACTAAATTAAATTTTTTTTAAATCTTAATGACGTTATTCAGACTATAGATTTTAAGTATTTGAAGTACATCGCAATTATGTCATGGGTCTCATGACAAATCCAAATACATGTAACTCACAATTCACAACTTTAAATTTGACCACTACAAATGATTCAAAACTGATATTTTGATAATGATTATTCAGATTTCTTCACATTTTCAAATAAATGGACACATAATAGACACATTGTCTAAAATATCAGCACCTTTGAGTGTGGAAACTGCATAATCACTTAATCAGATAGATTTGGAATAGTCTTAAATACTATGGGGATTTTAATGCATAAAAGTCCGTATTTTATTTTGCCACAATAACAAACATACGTTTCTTGAGGCAGAACCAGTGTAAAAGAGTTAAAAGATTGAACACGTTTTTGAAAGACTATTTGAATGCAACACAATGTGGGACATAATCTTAAGAGGATGTGTAAGTAGAAAAAAAACTAGAGACAAAATGCAGTAACTATTACATGTATAATCATTTTAAAAAAGAATAATTGAGATAACGCTCTCATAGACATAAATAAACAGTTTACATTTAGTTAATTTTTGGAGACATGGTCAAAATAACAGAAATACTCTTGACTTTTTGTTTATAGAGTAAATGACCATGATAAAAACTGCAAACGAGAATAAAAATTTATGGCAGCCAAGGCAAGAGACTAAGAAGTCCAAGTATGTGATATAAAAATTTCTCTTTTAACAACAATTTTTTGAGAAGCCATAAAAAGATTTTTAAAAATTGCCATTGACAAAACCTTCTATTACTGTGTTTTATTGTTTGGGGCAACTAGCAGAAGATTACATTTACTGTCAGACCCTGGAACACTTATTGGTGCAAAACAAAGACCTTAGTGATAAAATAATAATTCATCTTTTCTTCAACAAACATTATTACAACTAGAGAAAATTTTTTCTTCATACACGTAAAACAGTTTTGTTAAACTACTGCTACTTTGACATGTGACTTTGAATGCAGAGGTTGTGACAAAAAGTGGGTTTGCATACAAGACAACTTTGGTGCATAAACGTTTTAGTCTGTCAACATTTCATATTAATGTTGAAAAGATTCTATTTAATCCTAAATATAGCTTGAAAAGAGAATGGGTTCATGGGTATTAAAACCAAAGTATTATAACTTTTTGCAAGTTGTTTCTGAATCACTTGCCACTCAAACTGTGGGACTTTTTACATGTGTCAGCATCAATGACTTGCAACCAAATGAGTTTTGTGCTCTAAACACCTAAACACCATGCTTTATAAAAGCGGTTTGTGATGAAAATATTGCGTTAAGGCCATTAAATATTTCAAGAAAGGTGTAGTGGTAGACGCTCGGCTTTCGGATCGAGAGGTCCGGGGTTTGAGTCCTGCTTTCGGCAGGTCGACGTTTAGTCCCTGAGAAAGGCTATTTACACACATTTCTTTGCCTCACTCATGCGTTAAACAAGTACCCGACTATAGGCAGTGAAAGATCTTGTCAGAATGCTAGAGTGAGGCGCTTAAACTTGCTGCTCCTCTGTGGGTACTTTGGTTGGGAATGGCCTGTCGGGGAACCCATGTAAAGCGCTTAGAGCACATTAGTGGATAAGCGCTATATAAAAATGCTCTTTATTTTTATTTTATATAACATAATTTCAGTTCTGAGGTAATTTTTTCAGCTCCAAAGTCTGATATCATAATATCTCTCCTGAAATGGCACATAGGCTTTTTTCAAAGGCTCATAATTATAATAGCTGTCTGATTTGACCATTGCTTTATATGATTTAGACAATTTAAGTATGTTATTGTTTTTAACATATTACAAATGTACAATTGTTGAATTCATCTTGGAGCTTACATTTTAACATTGTAATTTTATGCTCCATCATGAGAATAAGTAATTCAAGAGAAAGAAGGACAACGAAACTTGCACTCATGGGCAAATTTTAAGAGAGAATTGTTGTCTTCCAGAAGTAAAATTTTCTTTTCTCTGTAAAATCTACAAATGGCAATCAATAGGGAATGAGATTTCAACAAGAGTAGCGGAACTTTTCTGATGTCACTCCAAGTGAGATTTAATCATTAAGGCTAACACATGCCGATGTACGTTCTAGCGTATTTTTTAGACAATATCTTAAAGACAATACTATGTGAAAATAAAATGGGGTTACCCACTGTCTTATAAACACAATCTTTTAAAATTTATGCAACATGTTTATTTTCAAGATAAACTTTTTATTCAGCTCTATAGTTTTTTAGTTCTAGATGAGAAATCGTTTATAAAAGTAATAAACTTACCAAAATAAGACCCTAAAATCTAGGTCTAGATTTCAATAGCCACAATAGTATTTTTGGGTATTCTTCTCTAGTAAAGGGATGCTACTCTTGCTTTACCTCTAATCTCATTCCCTATATGTTTGTGGCCTAATAAAACTATTCACTTGAATTGAATTGTCTAAAAGTGTACATATAAGAAGAATAACATTTATAAAATGTGATCCATAAATTTCAAGTCATTATATCAATCAAATACGATTTCATAGCTATATGTTTACCCTTTCTGAGCAGACTTTTACCAGCAAAAGGGATTTGACAATTTGAAAGAATCAATGTCCTCATCATTTGGGGGAGGAAATTAATGAAGAAAAGAAAATTGTAGAATGTTTTTCATTTTTGGGCTGATCATTCACTGGAGAATAAAGCCAATACCTATTTAATAAGATACAAAGTCAGTTGAACAATGCCCAGCAACAGTTCATCAAAAACAAGGTGCATTTCAGGTCATTTGCATAATGCTTATTTTTACAAGAAGATCACTTTTTTGTACGAAATTTGATGGTGATTCTAGACAAACTGAGGCCTAGTAATTGAAAAAAATTACCTGGGCGGCACTGTGGTTTTTCTGTGTGACAAAAGTCTTGCGCACACAACCAGAGTCACGGGGTGACAAAGATATGGCACTGATACAGCTGGAGATTATTTGATCATCCTCGACTTCCTCCTCATTCGGGACAAGCTGGGATAAATATTTTTCTCTGATATTAATTATTTCATAGCACAACCTTTTGCATCCAACGCAGACATTGTTTAGCAATAAAGGTCGCTCCAAAAGGGCTGTATAAAGTGACCTATAGGACCACATTTGACAGCAGATTGCTTCAGTTACAGAAATGCTTGGGCGGTAATATAGCAATAAAGCTACTTTATTTCAAATATGAGAGTGCTGCCATTTTTTTGTCTTTAGATAGGCCTATACTGTAAACTGGGGTGACTTTGCATTGATGTTGACTTTTATTTAGACATATATATCAAGAGAATACTGTATAACTTAGCCCAACAATTAGACACTTCCGTGACAAGTCTAGTTGTCAATTACATTTTTCAAAGGAAAATTCTCCAAAATGATAACAATTGTAGCTGTTACAACTATTTTGTTAAAGTTTTAGTTAGACACAAAAATGGGATGACCTCATACTCAAGCACAAAATTTGAGCAACAAAAATTTATATGTTGTGTGACAGAAAAAACAACACGTGTACGCTACCTTAAATGCTAAATATTATGTATAGAAAAGATTTCAATAATGTAAAAAAAATAGATTCAACGTCATCCCATCGATTTTCACCAGCTTTGGGTTAGGTTAAAGTCTAGTAGCACACAGACAGCTGATTGAACAAATCCCAATCTTGGAAACCAAGGGAGGCAGACAAAATAACCATCACAAATACAATGTACTTATAAAGTAATTTCCCTTGCTGCAGGAAAACTTTTAAATTTTATGCAAAGTCACCCCTGTGTGCAAAGACATCCCAGTTAAAAAATCTAAAAGAAAGTTATTCATGGAGCAGACTTTAAAAGTATTGTTGAATACTGTAAAGTACTGTATTCTAAAAAATATGATTTTTTTTTAAAATATACATAGTACAATAATAAAAGAATGCAGCAAGATTTTAGCACATACACAAGCAAGAAGCAAATAAAATATTTTGGTAAAAAAATGAATAGTCTAGTCCACGTGTAAAGTAACTTTTATGATGCGATATACATAATTCAAGGCAGTATACGGCTGTATTACAAAATACACTGTAATAGGGTAAATGAAAATGAACATGAAAAAAGCAATAATTTTTCAAAGTTAATTAACTTTTGTAACACAATCAACCTCAAATATTTGTCCCTGTATGCAATGGGATAGAATTCTAAGAATTAAGCTTCAAGGTTTGATTTCGTTGATTTCCAAGGAAGTTTTGTTTGGAAGTAAATATTGTCTTAACATTGTGAAATGGCAGTGGGTCCCTGCAAGTGGTATAAAGTACACATTTTGTGGACACATTTCACTTCAAAGTGAAAGAATAGCTTACCATGGTTTTGGCTGGGTTTTTTTCGTACCATAAAGATAAGTATTAAGAGTGTTTTTATAGAGCACCTGATCCACTAATGTTGTAAACGCTATACATGGGCTCTCTGACAGGTCAATACCAAACAAATTACCTTCTGAACTCAAAAAGTAGCAGCAGATAAAACGCATCACTTTAGCACACTGACAAGATCTGCTGCTGCCTAGAGACGCCTAATAATTTAACGCATGTATGCAGCAAAGAAATGTGAGTAAATAGCTTTTTAAAGGACAAAACGTCAACCTGCAGAACCAGGGGCTTGAACCCTCCACCTCACAGTCCGAAGACCGAGTGTCTACCACTAGTCAACGACACAGCATGTTCCAGTCCATAATTCATGTTTCTCTACTAAAGAATTGGCAAAAGGATTCACTAACCGATTAAATTACTCTGAGAAAGACAACTATCTTTACAATATAAAAGCCAAGAATGTAGCAATGTTCTTGTGTATATGGAATGTAATTGCAAATGTGGAATAAAACTGTAAATAACGACAGATAAGACCATAAGAAGTCTTTTTAAATAAAACTGGATAGTGATAAATGATAAATGATGAGACCTTTGAAAATCATTTGCCTGCTCTATTAAAAACTATGAAGCTTTTTGGTTTTTAAAAAACGGCAGGCAGGTGAATATTGCCCTTCTAGGTCTATTATAACAAATGCAAACATATCTACAAGGTACAAAATAGATAAATTTAACTTTTGCCTTTAAAGAGGTAAATACCAACACAGAAATTGAGTAAACTGGAATACCACAAAGTTTATAAGATTACAAATATTATACAAAAAGAAGCTTTAACAGAGGAAATCCTAACAAAAACATTATTATAATATAAGGTTCTAATCAATGTAAGAATTTTTTGTGATTCCTTCTTTACTACTAATAACAATGAAATTCATTTGTATAGCACCTTACCCATGTAAAATAGCCCAAAGTGCTAAACCATCATGCAATCATAGTTCAGACATAGACACTCTCTAGAATTTAATTCATATAAAACTGCAATATAAAAATTTAAAGCAAGCGGTATATATGACTGTTGATAAAAATAAATTGTTGATAGTATGATTTAATTTACACGCAAATGTTGAGAAACTTGATCCAAGGCACAAAAATTATAATCTCCTTATTATCAACAGGATGGTAAAATTCTTTTAGTTCATTTAATTTTGCAATTTATAAAGAAAAAAATTATAATTAGAAAATCAATCTTTTTCTTTTCAGGATGTTTCATTTCTTTTTTTTTTTGTACCATAAAAAAGCCATCACCTCTTGGGGATACATTGTTATCGTAAATCACATGAAAAACAAAGAAACAAAAAAAATTACACTTGATGAACGCCCAAATAACAATCAAAGGATTCAAATAAGATTTCTGGAAAAGGGTATACAAATTATCTTCTGACCACTCAGCTTATTTAAATGTAAAACAAAGCCATTTTAAAAAATGTTCCCTCTTTTTCCTGCTATAGGAAATCAATAATAAGAAACAGAACTACTGGTACTGTGCAAATAGAGCACAAAAGAAGTTACAGGTGGGAGAAACACTGTGAGGGAAAGAACGCAAACAAGAATATTTTGAGCCCCATGCAAACAAAATTTGACTTTGAGTTATCTCAAAATCAAAATATGCGTATGCATTACATAAGAAAAATCGAATCAGTTATCTGAATGGTTTAAATTGAGGGCAAGTGCGGCACCCCTCTGAATTGGGTAATATGGTTTACAGGGGTCCCATAGTCGATTTTCAGATTTGTTGAAATTATGAAAGTTTATCTTTTCCTCAACACAATGGCACCGGATTTTTCTTCCTCAGGCACCTTAAGTATTTTTTTCATAGTTTTTAAAATAAGGACTACACAAAAACGCCATAAAAATAAGTTTTTTCAATAGGAATAACAAAACCTTTAGCGCATAGTATAAGCTATTGCCCCTATTATAAACCCTGGACTGCAGTGTACTTTGGGAACGGTCCTTTTCCAAAGCATGCAATGTCAAAACAAACACTGAACAGTTTGAAAGCCATTCAAAATCATAGGAATATTTTTCTATGGCTTTTTCTTGTTAGTTTTTACTTTTAGCCTCAAAAAATAGCTTTTGTCCTCGTTTTACATCTAATCTTCATGATCCTCACAGCAAGTATACTGCGGGTGGGTAATGGCGAGGTGACAGAACGCTGCTTGCTGAACTGCAGGCATGTATGAGATACTTGGTTAGGGTAGACATACACAACTGCATTGCTTAAAACCTAAGAATTTTTTTTTCCTTCTATTTCCTTTCTTTTGCGTGTTTCTCAAAATTTTTTTTTTACACATACATGTATCTTTGTATATCTACAAATGTTGTAGAGCAATTCACTTCAAACTTTGTATACGACTTGCCAATACACCATTCTCAATTTTGTCTGAAGCTTTTTTCAACATTTTTGTTTGTTTTTGTTTTACAAATGTTTTTGTTGAAAAAAAAGTACTTTTTGGCACGTTTATCTTTCATGCAAACTCAAAAAATTTATAAAAAATTTGAAAAAGCAGACAAGAAAAAAATGCTTCTAACAAATTTTTTGAATTGACTGTATTAACCAAATTGCATTTTACAGAATGCGAATCTGTTTTTCAGGTTCTGACTTATAAAGGCCTAAAGTTTTATCCAACATGGCGGCTACAACAAATGGTTTCCATGGCAACAAGACATTGGAAATGACAAAATAAACGTTTTTCTGTAATTTTTGTCCCCCAAACATTTTTTGAAGCACAAAAATTAGATCCTGTTACAAAAAAAAGGAAAAAAATACCTCTGGCTGACACACTGGCCCTTAAGCAAATAATGAATTTACTCAGGTTTGAATTAAATGGACTGAACAAAACTTAAGGAACAACTACTGTGTGCATAAGACGGTAAACAGATCAATGTGTTTGAGAACTTCTGTATATGTAGGAATAGGAACTAGATATCTTGTCATGGTAAACAGTGCAGGAAAAGGCAAATAAGATTAGTTGTGGTGTGCTAAGACGGCAAACCTAATTTTTTTGTGTGCCGGAAAGACTGCAAACAAGATTTGTCTGACAAACAAGGTTTGTGGTGAGAGAACTTCTGTGCGAGAAAGACAGTAAACAAAATAACTTTGTGCTGGAAAGACTGCAGGCAAGATTTCTTTTGAGCAAAATTGTGCAGGAAAGGCCGCAAACAAGAGAACTTGCACGCAAACTGTACTTCTATGAGAAGAGGATTGGATGTGGGTAATGTAAAGGAGTGGACCACTGTTTAGTTTGAAATTTGATTGACTAAAAGGACTGCCCCAGTTTTGATAATAAAAGGTTCCATTTTCATGAACACCAGCCTGTTTTATGACATTGCCATAAAGATCGGGTGGAGAGCAGTTGATTACCAGTTCTATAATGACTTCTTCTGTTAAAAAAAAAATTTTCTTTTTTATGAAATTTGCAGACTTAAAAAATTTTATTGTGGCAAATATTAGGAAAAGGGTTAACAAAAAGGCATAATATGATCAATAAATTTTGGACACAACAGTCCAGTTAATGCAAATAGAGTCTGTGTTTGGACATACATACCCTCGCTTTAAAAGTGTTTCCACAGATACATTGGGATAAGAACCTCTACTTGTATTCAGCACTAACTGTAATTCTACATTCTTTGACCATTGGGTTTGCAAGTTGAGTGGAGGACTCTTTTTATTGAATAAAGAAGTGTATCTCAATGATTTCCAGTTGTAAACCGAACCAGAAATGCTCAAAACTCTTGGTGACTTCAAAGGTTGGGGAGATAAGCCCCACAAAGTCACACACATTCTTAATTCTTTCTGAACACTAGACCAAAACGAGAGCTGAACCTTACATGGACAATCCTGCAAATAGTAAACTGGGCTTTTACTGATCTGCCCTGTTTTTGCTACTTTGGACATCTCACAGACCATCATGTCAACAGATCCATTCTGTGGAAAGAAGTACCCATTTGGACTAATGTCTTCTTTTTTGGTACCAGTGGCTTCTGTGGTGCCGTTGAAAAGAGATGAGAATGTAGGTAGCTGTGGAGCTTCCAACCCATTACTTGTCTCTTGCAAGTCATCACTTTTATTGGACTCTACATTTGAATTTGTTCCTTGGATCAATATCTGTCCCTGCATTTGTTCCTTCTCTCCTATTCCATTCCATCTGTGACTTTCATTCCTTTCATCATTTTGCTGTATGAGACCATTAAAGCTGACCTGAGCTTCAGTGCTAGACACACTCTCACTGCTTTCAGGGACCCCATGAACTTTTGACCACATCCTACTGGATCGCTGTTCACTGGCTGCAGATGTTTGGAAAGGTTGGCTGTTGGTAGGTTTTGCGCTGCTACTGACTCCACTGGCTCCCAGATTTAGACCCTCCAAGGCTGTCTGAAGCTCACCTTTCACCACTCTGCCAACATGAGATGCAAAGCCCTCAAGTAGTCTGGAGATGTCAGCAATTTGTGCCTGGTTCTGTTGTTGAAGCTCCTCTCTCAGTGCGGTCAGAACTTGCTGCTGGTCTGCGTTGAACTTCTGGAGCTGGGCCTCAATCTGGTTGGTCACTGAACTTGATTCACCTGAAGTCTTTTAAAGAATTCCAGTCAAATTTGAAATTTGTTGTCACAGTGAAACATACATGATACAAACTAGCATTAGATAAAGTTATAACACTTTTAACTTGTCATATTATAAAAGGGTTCTGTTGCAAACTTATTAAAAATGAGTTGCCCACCATTTAGAGATTCATAATTTTTCCATAACTACATGTACCTAGAAAGATGCCAATTCAAACTCAAAGGGTCCTGGCTGTGCATGTGAACAACATGAAGGCCAGAGTAAAGCAAGCCCCTTTAAAAAGTTTTGTGTTGGCTCCATTAAGAGTGTTATCTAAATTCATTGGAATCAGTAAATTTATCTCCCAGAAATCCTTTAGCTAGGAATATCTATTTCATGTTTTTGCATTTACTCACTTTTTAGACCATGAATCTCTTCCTTTTCATTAAATTTTATGATATAAATAATTTTTAGCCTTTATTAATTACAAAAATTGGACAGAGATAATTAAAAAACAATGCCAGAGTACATTTACATGTCTGGAATCCTTCAACATGGATTTCATGTTTTTTTGCATTTACTCTCTTTCAAAACAAAAAAGTGCTTAGCTTTTATAAAAGAAAAAGTTCATTATCATTTGATAAATAATTAAAATAAAAAAACATAGGCACTTGGAACTGTTGTGAGAATAAAGATTGCAAAATCTTCCTTTCAGTATCACATGGTGGTCAAGTTTATCTATAGATACAGTCAACTTCACTTAGTGGGCTTCTCGAGTCTTGATTTGCTCGTGAAACAATTTAATTTTATGAAAGAACTTTAAATTCTTTGTTCAAGGCAAAGTTTACAGATACATATGATTACTGCAAAAAATTTGAATTTGATATGAAAAAATAGGCCTACTGCTGAAAAGTAAGGTTTTCCGTTTATCTCATATTTTTTTAACTAATCTAAACTCTTTCAAACAGTGAATTTAAGTTTGTGAAAGTAAATGCTCACAAAAACTTGTGTGTATAGAAAGTATAAATTTCCATTCAAAATGTAGTAGAAAAATCTAATAGATCTCTTGAATGAATCAAGATAGGGTTTACTTTTGTGCAATTTTCAGCAGAACTAGATGCTCAGTCAGAAAAAACTCATTTGCACTGAATTTTGTCATATGAAAGAAATTCACTTGGATATATTGCTGATTTTACTTATGTATACTTGAGGCAGGATCTAATGGAAAGTATATTATAAGGTGTTAACGAAACATCTTAAATTCTTCAGTGGGAGTTTATGTGTATCTCAATGAAACATTTTAAAAAAGATATATATATAAAAACAAAAAATTTTGGATTCTTACTTTTATGCTATTCAAGGGCAACCATCAATTTATTAAGTTATAATATCTTTTCTCTCATATGAAGCAAAATAAGTTAACGGACATGTTGAATAAGTTTTAAAGAAATGAACCCTTTTAAATGTAAATACCATCTGCACTTGTAGCCAAAGTTTTAACAAAATGTTGTACCTGGCTTTTCCCAACCTCTATCCTCATCTGCTGTAGTCGAAGCTCATTCTCCATTTGCTTCAACCTTGTTTGATGCTCCCAGATGCTCAAGAATTGCTGCCGCGGGATTCCAGCAGCATCTGCTTCACTCAAAGCTTGAAAAAAATCCATCATCTCTCTCAAAGGTCACAAATATTGCAGCATCAACAATCTGCAAATTATTATTCATTTGGAAAATTTATAAGATTACATGTATGGAGCATTCATTTAAGAACTAAATATTTATTTTGAATTATCAAAAAATCAAATTAGTATAAGAATAAAAATGCCGATTGGTAATCTGAATATTGTTGAAATTAACCGTTTTTAAAAGTAATATTTGAATTATCCACGTCGAATTATTCATATGGACTCAATTAGGTTAAGAAATTTAGCATAGTGTGGCAGTAGCCTACTGTACATAAAGGACGATCTTAATTTTTAACTGATCATGGTAAAGCAAGTACTAAATATTGGGGGAGGAGTCCACATTATGGGAGCTTTGTTTATCTCAGTAAAACAGCTAAAGGTCAAACTTTTATAAATTGTGAACAAAAAACCCAAGGCATAAAGCCTGTTTCAAAAGGTTTTGAAATTAACATTGAACTTGCTGATTCAAAACTAAAATACAAAAGAGCCTTTTGTTACTTTTAGTTTTAAAAAGTAATCACTTGAGTCGAGAGCCAAAGGGTAAGACGTTGGAAATACATTTTTCGAGAACGCCATTTAAATTCTATAAATTTGAACCTTGTTTCCATTATATTGTAAATTTAGAAACAAAGGTTTTCATATAAATTATAAATATAATAGATCTTTCCACAAAGTATTGATAAATTTTTATAATTTTGCAATGTTTTGAAGCTAAGAAAAACGTCTTCAGTCAAAACAACAACACCTTAGAAGATGAAAACTGTGACATTTGACTCATTTACCCTGGAGGCAAGATACATTTGACCCCAATCCTAGAAACCTAGTCCATTCGTTCCATTCTCATTTTCACGATTCAGGGTCACACTCACACTCGATTTCTCAGTTTCAAACTCCTAAAAAAATTAATTGAATCTCCTTGCTTTGAAAATTTATTAATAAAATTACAAGATCTATTAAATTTATGTAGGCTATTATTAAAGATTAATGAATTCTGGGTGTTTATTTTCT